>VMDO01002524.1:0-160086 GCA_007922755.1 Pedetes capensis
AAAAACGGAGAAAGACGTACAAAACAATCCCAAAAAACAATCAGCCACTGAAAACCCTATGAGGGTCACTATGAGTCCAGGATACTGGGAGAGGGAAGAAACAGAGTTGAGGAAATGTGTCTAAGACCTTAAGAGGGGCATGAGATGGCTTCTTCAGGCTCAGAGAGGTCAATCTGCCTTTCCAAGGTCACTCAGCTGAGAAAGGCTAAACTAAGGCAGGAACCTAAGTTGTCTTGATCTTACGCCCATCTCACATGGTGAGGAAATGCCACTTCCTGTGAAACATGGCAGACCAAACACAGGTTTTTCTCAGCTCCTTCCTGAGAACCACTAACAAGAGAACAAAGGAATAAAAAACAAAGTCAGAAATAAGCCCAAAAGAAAAGAGGGAGCAGGAAAAAAATGCAAATGCAAGTGAGCAATGTCCTATATGTGTATATGTGTTTTTGTATGTGTACATACACATACACAAATACACACACACCACAGGCCCCCAGAGGTGATCAAAAGATATGGTGAGTATTTAAATTAAAATAAAACTATTACAGTATAGTAAAAATTTCCTACAGAACTGCTTCAGAAAGTGGCAAGAATGTTGGAATGTGTTCAAAGCCAGAGGGAGTATTTTGAGGAAGATTCACAAGAAGGTGTCTTTTTCTGCATTTTTTAATGTAAAAATTCACTATATTTTTTTATCACATCTTATACTTGAGGCAGAAAAGCAGGTGGATAAGCATTGATGTATCAGAGCTGCCACTGCTGTGTTCAGCCCAAGGGGAAACTACCAGAAGCAAAGCCGTCCCTATCCCTAGACTCTCAGAAAACATCAAGAGTCAGAGGCACAGTCAGAGGCCCCTGAAAGCAGGGGCCAGGTGGGACAAAAAGCAAGAAGGTCAGTTTAAAAATCCTTTAAAAGAGAATCTAGACCCCAGAGTTCCTCCCAATTCCAGGCAGTGAGGTAAGTGACCTTCTTCTAATCCAGCAGCAGAAAAAGTTTAACCTGTAGCCAACTTTAGGCAAAGAGGCTCGGGATTTGGGGGTTAGGAACGTAAGGAAGGATGAGGCTCAGCCAGTAAATTCCAAAAAAGGAGGACTGAGATGTGACACCTGAATAATAAGACACCCCATCTCAAAAGCAGGTTTATATCCAGGGTGACCAACTGTCCTGGTTTGCTTGGGACTGTTGCATTAGCAGGATGGTGGATGTCAGTGCTAAAATCAGGTAAGCCCTGGAAAAAACACGGAGGAAGGAAGGAAATGCTTTCCTGAGATGACAAGGTCGCCATCTGATAATGAAACCACAGGTCAGCAGGCCCCAACTACCATGCAGACCCTCCTCTTAGCAGATCAGTGGAAGGATGAGCCAGGTGACTGGGGCTTAGGCCTGGAATGCCAGGTAAGTGCGGCAGGGCTGGGCTGCTTGGTCACAGAAGGACTGGTAGCAGCTGCTATGGCCAGACACCTACAATAGAATCAATGGTATAAAACACTAAGGATGTCCAGAAATACCTGGGGGAGGAGCATGTTGCCACATAAGTACCTGGTGGCAAGGCTGCCAACAGACAAAGCTTCCAGAGAGAAGGTCCATGTGGCAGCACAATTCACAGGAAACAACCCACAGACCCATCATGGGCTGAATGGATGAACAGATTGTGGCCTACCCATAAAATGGAATATTATTCAGTCATCAAAGGGGATGAAGCACTCATTCTACAAGGGTGGATCCCAAAAACATTATGTTGTGGGAAAGAAGCCAGACATGAAAGGTCACATACTGTATGATTCCATTTTCATGAAATATCCAGAATTGGTAAATCCATGGACACAGAAAGCAAATTAGTAGTCACTAGAATCTAGGGGCAGACGATGGAGGATGGGAGTGATTATTGAATAGCTATTGACTTTTGGAGTGATGAAAATGTTCCAGAACCAGTCAGAGGTGGCAAGTTCTCAAGACTGTGCTAAATGTCACTTTATTGTCCACTTAAACAATGGTTAATTACAGCCGGGAGTGGTAGTACATGCCTGCAATCCTAGCATTTTGGAGACTGAGACAGGAGGATTGCAAGTTGGGATCATTGTTGAGCTACATAGACTATGTCTCAGGAAAAAAATAAAGTTAATTATTATGTGAATTTAACAATTTAGAAAAAATAATCTGGCAAGAATGGTGAACCAATACAAGATCACATAATCCACCTAAATAGTGATAAGCATGTCTCAGAGGCTGAGAGCATCCAGATAGCCACAGCAGAAGACAGGCTTCCTCCCAAAAATGCAGTAGCCAACTGCAAGCAAGGGGGGGTCTCAAGTGTTCTTGTCACAATAAAATAAAATTGAAAATAAATAAGCCCCAAAATAAATGGAGAAAACAAAACCCACAGAACTCCAACCAGTTTCCTCTTTCCTCACTCCCAACATCCCTCAAGGCCCCAAAAGCCACCCTACCAGCCCATGGTGGGCCCTGTAGTTCTGCAGCATACACAAAGACCTGCTGGAATGTTCTCGTGAGAAATTGTCAATATTCGGATGCTGCAGACCATGCTTTGTGCAACGGCTCTTAGGTTTGTTTAAGAAACACAAGTAGGAAGGAAGGGAAGGCCCACTTTTTTTCCTTGTTAAGACCCGGGGGAATTGTTGGTATTTGAGCAGGATCTCTGGAGGCCTCCTGCTCCTCTGAAGGAGCATAAATATACCACATTCCAGCCAGCCACAGACGGACGGGAGGGCTGTCACAGCCTCAGCCCAGGAATGCACAGCTTCCAGCAGCCAGCGGACTTTAGCAGCCCTGCCTAGTCCACACACACACCTCCTAGGAACATGAAAACATCCCCAGCCCCTTGACTGATAGTGCAACACATTCTTCTTTGCAGAAAAAAAAATTTTTTTTCTGTTTTTTAAGGAACTTAACATTTGAAGCCACAAAATATAAGGCAGTTTTATCAATGGAATTTCTCTGGTTAGTTGAGAAGCAAGGGACCCTGACTTCTCCTTTCTCCTCTCCTTAGTATCCACCTGAGGCACTTCCAAAGATACCAGGGTTACCCAGAGCACAGTTTGTCAACCCTTGATTTGATGCCGTGTCCTCATTGTACATGTCAAAATGTAATTTTCCAAAAATTGAGAACATGACTCTCACACAAACAGAAAATGTGCACGTGTCAGGGATTTCTTTAATCCATCAGTGAGGGAGCCAGCTGCACGAGAGAGCCAGTTCAAGGGCTTACGGGAGAGACCAAGGTAAATACTGCGGAAGATAGAAGGAACGCCGGAGCAAGACTGCAAAGTTAGACACGGAGATGATGAATGTCCCCCAGGTTGATAAAATCGTACTCTTTGAGGGTATCTTTTATACTGGACAGAAATCATCTTCATGACTACTGGACCAAAATCATTTGCGAGTGATCAATCTTCCAAAAATTAGCATCACATATCCTAGAATCTGGGCCCAAACCCAGGGTAAATACTAAATCAGACAGCGATGTGCTCCCCTAGAGCAGGGTCTGCAGACTTGCTCTACCACGGCGCAGACAGTAAATCATTTTCAGCGTTGTGGGCCATATGGTCTCTGTTGGCACCACTCGACTCAGCCGTAGATGTTAAGCGAAAGCAGCAGACAAGATGCACGTGAATGGGTGTGGCTGTGTTCCCACAGAACCTTATTTAGCAAACAGGCAGCAGCCACATGTGGCCTATACCCCAAAGAATTAGACGTCATTGGACAGGTCTCTTAGAAAGGGCGCTGACGTGGCATTTGAATGACTCACAGTCATCTTTTTCTGTTTCTAAGTTCTACATCCTTTTCTTAACATACAGATGTGGAAACCAGAGAGGGAAAGCAATTTGGCTAAGGGGACACAGCCAGGCGAGTTTCAAGTCACAAATCTCCCACCGCCTGTTTCTTTGGCAACCAAGACACTCTACTTCTCCCTGCAGAAAGGCAGCCTGGTCTAAAGTGGAAGTCTCCACAGAGATAGCTCCTCTCACTTCCTTAAAGGGGAATTTCCTTCTCAGAATCCCAAAAGAAACCCTCTGACTGAAGAATCTTTGCTCCGTTCACCCAAGGCAAATGCTCCAAGACAGACAAACACAGGCCCTTGGCAGATCAGCAACCCCCTCCCCCATGCAATTCAGTTTGACTCTAAGCTGAACAAGAGACATCTCCACCACAACATGTGGTCAGTGACCACAGTGCATTGCCAGGGTTTCTGGCCAACTGAGGGAGAAAGTAAGGAAATAATCTGACATCGGAGCCATGGAAGTACTTTTTCATTCAGTGGGGAATAAAAGCACTTTGTTCCCTTTCCTTTTCAACATCAGTACTTTCCCTCCAAACCTACCATGAACGTCTCTCATGGTACGACAGCCATGCCAAGAGATGTTTCATAGAATGCTGTCACTGCACTCGGCCCAGGCCCTGGAAGCAAGCTGCTCTTTGTTTCAGGGAGGAAACAGAAACCGGAGGGGAAAGGACAGATGGAAGGCTGCCTTGAAAAGGTGCTTAACAAAGGACTTGACAAGAAGAATCTGTTGCTCCATTTTACCCACACCTACTTCGTACATGCTGGGCACTTTCCATACATCCCTTCATTTATCCCTTGCTGCTATCTGTGAGGTCAGACACTCGGGAACAGGAACAAAGGCTAAGGAGCATACTCAAGTTCCCAGAACCGTAACATGCAGTGCTTACTGGGGGCCAGGCATGGTTCCGAGCACCTGGTATTTACTAACTCACTTAATCCTCACAGCTACCTTGGGAGGCAGGCACCTTTATCATCACCCCAACTTGGCAGAAGAGGAAACTGAAACACAAGGAGGTGAAGGAGGCTGCACAAGGCCCATAGCTAGCAAGTGACAGAATCAGAGTTTGCGCCAAGCCAGTGGGATCTAGAGACCAGGTGCTTAACCATTACACTCACCTGCCTCTGAGAGCTTCAAAAACAATAGGGCTGGGCAGAAAAGAAAAAAATAATTACTCGGATGCTTGCAACACCTAAGTCAAATACCAGGGAACCAGGTGCTGTTTAATTTTGGTTTGATTTACTGTTAGAAAATCTGCCCCATCCAAGTGTACAAGGAGAGGTGGAGCCCAGGTGAAGTTTCTAGTCCAGGCTTCTGGGTCCCAGACTTTAAAAAAAAATTGGGTCATCATGGATTTATTAAGCCATTGATACATGTCAATCTCAGCTATATGTGTTAGGTCAGGCTTCCCGATCGTCTTCACAAATCACAGTTTCACACGTGGAGGTGTGCAACATGCTAGACTCAGGCCTTCCTGGGCATTGTGACAGTTGGCTCCAGCTGGGCCAATCAAATCCTTCCCTGAGACTTGTGCTTGCCCTTTGTGACACAAGGGCACTCATTTAGCTAAGAGGGTGCTTTGGCAATTCTGGTCATATGCCCAATGCTGAGACTCTGTCCTTGACAGCCCTGCCAAGACAGAGTAAAGCAATTCCAAAAACAGAAAGGTGCTGAACAAACAGAAGCAGATATGCCCTGGGGCCACACTAACACCATATAATGTAAACAACCCAAGACACTCAGCCTGGCAGATGCAATAGAATGCTTCTCTCCAATGCCCAAAATAGGCCCAGGGGAGAAAATGCTTACACAAACCCCTGTTCCTCCTTTTCTTGGTTTGCAGATCCTTGATGTTCAGGGCTCTGCACTCCTCCCAGTGGGCAAAGGTTCCCCAAGGCAGATGTGGAGCCCCCACAACAGGGAGTGGGTCAGGGTTTGTTTAAACTACTCATACTGGTCCCATCCCCTTGCCAGGGATCTTTCTAAGCATGGACCTGTGACTCACTTCAGGTTGATGACATACTATAGAGAAGTCTGCTTATGGGCACCAGGAAAATGAAAACAAACCAAAACAAAAACAAAACAAAACAAAACAAAAAAACACATATAGAACATCATTTCTTCTGCTTCTGACTGGTGCCATGCCTATATATGCTTCCTGGAGCCACAGCAGTCATCTTGTTCCCAGGAAGAGGAGAAAGTCAAGATGCAGAGGCAAAAGAGAAAGGTGGCCAGAAACTGGGTCTTGCTGTGCAGCAAGCTCCTGACTTAAGCTAGCCCTAGCCACCCTACCTCTAGGCTCTTACTTCTGAGAAATAATAAATTTCTTATTGTTTGAAATACATGAATCAGACTTTTTGTTTCTTGTGTCCCAAAACACCCTAAGCCATCCCATAGAAATGTAACACAAGCTATATATACAAGCCATACATACAATGTACAATTTTCTAGTAGCCATAAAGTATAAAGGAACAGGTAGAGGTTAGGCATTGTCACATGCCTATAGTCCCAGCACTCAGGAGGCAGAGACAAGAGGACAGTGAGTTAGAAACCAGCTAGAGTTACACAGGGAGACTTTGTCTAAAAAAAAAAAAAAGGAAGAAAAAGTAGATTTTATTTAACCTAGCCTATGTAGCCTGCGGCTATACCACTGTGGCGTTGGATCTCATCAGATCTCAGAAGCTAAGCAGGGTTGGGCCTAGTTAGTACTTGGATGGGAGACCACCTGAGAACAGTAGGTGCTGTAGGCTTGGGAGAAGGACCCGGCAACCCATTCCCAAAAGGGGAAGTCATTGAAAACTCTATGAATAGCAGAGAAGCACAACAACAATAGCAGAGAAGCACAAAACAGTATGTTTTGTCTGTTGTACATAAGGTCGCTATGAGTCGGACACTAACTTGATGTCACCTAACAACAACATATCTAGGTATTATTATTTCAAAATATAAACAGTGCAAAAAATTATTGAGTCATTTACTTTGCATTCCTTTTCTATCCAGCAAATCTTTGAAATCATGGCATATTTTATACTTGCGTACAGCCAGGTTTCAGGGCTTCATGGCCCTATGCTGGGAGTCCCCAGCCCACATGCCACAGATCAGTGGGACTCTTAGGAACTGAGCTACACAGGAAGAGGTGAATGAGCAAACTCTGCTCCCCATCAATGGAGTTACCACCTGAACTCTGCCTTGAGTCCATGGAAAGACTGTCCGCCATGAAATTGGTCCCTGGTGCCAAAAAGGTTAGGAACTGCCATCTTATGTAATTAGCAGCTACCAGCCTACACTAATGTCCTGTGCCACCACTGCCCCATTCTTTATTCCTCTCCTTAATCCCTCCGTGGAGAGTGACAGAATTGAGCCTGAGCTGAAACTCCAAGGCCTGGGCAAGGACTCTGACTGCAGTCTAGGTGCATTTGTCTCCTTCCGCACTGCCACAGATGGCCCACCTGCTCTGCTCCAAGCACAGGGACAATTGTGGCCCCTCCTGCCCATAAAGAGCACTACTTATGTCACCAGAGCAAAAAGGTAGAGGTCAGGTATGCTGTAGAGATGCCACACAGCAAGACCCCAAGTGCAGAGGACCATGTGCAGGAGAAAAGCAGAGGCATGCCCTCCACTGAGATTGCCAGCGGAGGCAGCAATGGGGGTGAGGGCAAAGTATGTCTCTCTGGGCTCATAGCCCAGCCCTGGCACTTACTAGCTATGTGACTCTGGGCAGGTCACTTAAGCTCCCTGCGTCTCTGTTCCCTCATCCATAAAACAGGCATATTGGTACCTACTTCACAGGATTCTGAAGTGGGTTGGATGTGTTAATGTGCTCAAGATGCTTAGCCCAGTATATGCCACATGTTCAGTAGAATTTTAGTATTTTTAAAAAGAAAATGAAGAAAGAAAACTGAAAGGCAAGCAAGCCAATCTACTGAGACAAAGTAAAGGAAAAAGAAAGGAAAGGAAGAGAAGGAGGGAAGAAGGGAAGAAGGAAGGAAGAAAGGATGGAAGGAGGAAGGATCTTCCCACTGAAGCTGGCTCACTCTCTGAGGAAGCTTCAGGTAAAGTAAAATCAGAGTTGACACTAGCTCCTCACTCACAGAACATACGGGGCCTTCTCCAACATCCTGGTTTTCCCATCTATAACTTTTTAGCTCCTCCCCAAAAGAAAGCCCCTCTAGCACCTCTGTCCCAACCCTGGCCCAGGTGTCCACTGAATGAGAGACAGAAAGACAGACAGACTTGCTCTGGAGTTGCTCTGGAAGGCAGTAAGAGCCTCCCAGTACCCTCCACGTGCTCCAGTACTCAGGGTTTGGAGGATGGAGTGCTGGAGCGCAGGATTTATAGGAGCTTTGCACTCCAGGTGCTAAACTGGGGGCATTCCATCATGAGTCATCAGTGCCCGGGAGGGACAAAAGGACACAGAGGGAGAAGTAGCAGAGGGAGGACAAGAGGGAACTGGGAAGAAGGAGGTCACAGGGAAGGGGGCTCAGGCCTCCCACTCCACCCCAATTTCCCACAGGCCTGCTGCCTGCCCCTGCCGAAGAGGCTGTGAGAGACCAATGGGCCTGGCTCTCAGGAAAGCAGGTCCTCTGGGGCTGGGGTTCCCACCCTACCCTCCACCCACTGCACAATCCTGGCCTCCCACTGTCCTCTGCCCCCTCATTTTAAAAGTGCATCTCCCAGGTCCCCCTCGGCCCATGCTTTCTGCACACATCCACCAATAAATAACACAAGCAACTCTTCCTAGTGCCCTGGGCACGGAGTTCTCCCACCAGGCCCAGGTCCAGCTGAGGAGTGAATGAGGCTTAGGGTGTCACTGAGCTGCCCAGGAGCTAGAGTGCAGGCTTGAGCCCTGCCACCTAGCCCACCCCCTGTACAGACCAGGCACTTCGATGCCTGTCACCCCCGCCAGGGTGAGGCAGCCCATCTGCTTCCCCTTCTCACCTTAAAGAACCCCAAATGCTGGCTGCACACACGGCTGCCCAGCATCAAGATGATGCTTCCTTGGCAGCCGCATTCTGCCACTGGCTCCGTTCCAGCCAATAGGATGCAGAAGGAAGTGAAATGGTACAACCCAGGTCCCTAAGCGGGGTACCCTAAGGAGGAAGGGCAGCTCCCCTGCCCCTCCCTTCCTGCCCACAAGTGAGGCTGGAGATTAACCAGCTGGGCAGGGCCAGGACTGCAGGGTGGGGAAGGGAGGCCATGGGGGCACACAGTTTAAGGAAACACTCTCAGGATCACAGAGCATGGCATGCATTCACCTCATCCTACTCCCAGCCTTGCATCTAGGACCCTGTGGATGAGGAATGGGGAGCCCCTGAGGGCATTTGAGAGCAGAGCCCCGGCCCCATCTTGGCGACAGGGGTGGTGATGGAGGTCAGCACTGTGGAGGGCAGATGGAAGGCTTCCCTGGGCAGCAGGTTTGTACCTGCCAGGCTCAGGGGCCTGCTCTCCCCACATCTCTTCCCGTCCCCTGTCCAAGCTACAGCAGGGGGATCCTTCTACAACAAGATGCTTCTCACTGTTCTCACAATGACTCACGAGAATAATAAGTAGGAGGCAGCCTTCCCAGGCTCTAGGTCCTGCCCGGCGGTTCCCTTCCACCCTCAAAGATCTCTCTCACTCCACTCTGTGATCAGCCACCCTGGTGCTGAGCTCCTGGGAGGGCCCCCCTCGGCATATGGTTTCTGTCTGGAGCATCCTTCCAGCCCCTTCAGATCTCAACTGAAGTGTCACCTCATCTTCGGCACTGCCCTGACTTCCAGACAAGTCAGTGCCCTTCTCACACCTGCCAGAAGCGGCCTGTGGACTCTCTCCCAACACCATAGCTCTCCTCATAGCTGTAGCTTTTCCTCCACTTCTGCCATCAGATCCCTGCTGTCTCCCCTGGAGGCAGTGGGGACACCAAGGCCATCTCTATCTCATTCACTTTCTCCTCCCTCAGGCCCAGTACCTGGGATGCTCAGGAAATACTTAGTAAGTAAATAAAAAGAGGTTCTGGGATGCACAGAAACCTGGTCGTAAGTGACATGTCTAACACCAAGGAGCAAACATCAAGCTTGAGCTTCCAAGAAATGGATCTTCATGCCAGCTATGCCCTTTGGCTGTCTGGTTTGGTCTCACTACATTGGTTCCAAAGGAATCAAAGGAACATCCCAAAGCTTGCCATGACCTTCCTCTGTTTCAAGTTCATGGCTTATTAATCAACTATCTGCTACAGTGAAGACACAGATGTTTTGAGTTTCAGTTTCACCATACGTAACATGGGAAAATTCATGGGATCTGTCCAAATGACATACTTTAAGATAATCACAATTCTCAAAATGAAATAATATAAAGGAACAATCTGATGGATTAAAATTCTTTTTCATCCCCCCAGTGAGAAGTGGGCCTGCAGCCATACCACTGTGGCGTCGGATCCCATCAGATCTTGGAAGCTAAGTAGGGTTGGGCCTGGTTAGTACTTAGATGGGAAACTGCCTGGGAATACCAGGTACTGTAGGCCTAGGAGAAGAACCTGGCAACCCACTCCCAAAAAACAATCAGCCATTGAAAACTCTATGAATAGCAGAGAAGCACTGACAATACCATTTCATCTGCTGTACACAGGGTCGCTATGAGTCAGACATTGACTTGATGGCACCTAACAACAACAACAACAGTGAGAAGTGGAGTCTATTTTCTCTAACCTGTGAGTCTGGGCTGCTCCTATGACTACTTTGACCCATTCAATATGGAAGATGTGACTACATGCGGGTTCCAGTACTAATTTTTACAGAAGCAGCAGCTTCCACTCTTTCCCTTTTGAAACATAGTATCCCTGCTGTAAGGAAGCTCAAGCAGCCCTGTGGAGGAGCCCACATGGTGAGGAAGAGAGCCTCTGAGTGAACAGCTGGGCTGAACCTGCAGCTGACAGCCAGTACCATTTTGCTTGCCCTGGGAGCTACCTATTGCAGAAAGGCCTCTGTTCCAGTTGGGACGCCCATCAAGCCTACCAGGTAGCAACACTGATTGAATTGAAATAGAACTGTTGTTTTAAACCATTAAATTCTTGGGACAGGAGAGAGAAAACAAGGGTTAGAAGCAGCAACAGAAATCAAGCCAACACTCCTTGGACTCATATTGTTCTTATTTTTATTTTTATTTTTATTTATTTATTTTTAAGACAGAGTCTCGCTATGTAGCCTAGGCTGACCTAAAATGGCACTCCTCCTGCCTCAGTCTTCTGAGTGCTGGCATTACAGATGTATACCACCATGCCTGGCTCAATATGGTTCTTAATACTCGCATTTATTTCCAACCCAGTTGTTCTGGAAACGCAAGGGGTGCATGTTTTTGGGTGTCATAGTGGCCAGGTTTGGGAGCTAATTCCAGTATGCTACTGGAATTTAATGTCTATGGGGAAAGGGATAGTCAGTATCCTCCAATGCCTGAGATAGTCACACCCAATGAATTGCCCTACACATGACAATTGCCCTACACATGACAGTGCTCCCACAGAAAAACTTTAAGTCATAAAATTAAGCCTGAATAGGATTTGATATAAATTGCTTTCTAAGAAAAGAAAAATAGGCTCCATCTTGAAGTCAATTTTAATGTCATTAAATCCAGGAGTGGCAGCCTGGAAGGTTGTATTCAGAATACCTTGGGGGGACCCCCTGTGGAATCAACATGGAAAGGGTGCTGGGATCAACTAGTGATGTCTGTCACTGGCAAGGGAAGGGAGCACAATGGCCGTTAAGTAGGGTAATCACTTTAGCGTCCAAACTGGAACATCTTAAAGTATAAAAGGGACATAATTAATAGGTATATTGGAACAACAGACATAAGCTGGGACTGTTACCACAAAGCCAGGAAATCCTGGCCATGCTACTTTCACACTATGGATGTTGTCCCTGGTGTACTCTGATTTCTAGCTCAGAGGTAACCAAAATAAGGGCTGTCTAGACCTACAAGCCCCTGAGATCCCAAACATTAATTTTTCTTTTAAGTACGCTGTTTCAGTGTGTGGTTAGGTATGAAGAATTGTTCTAAAGAACGCATTAAAAATTAATTAAAAGAGTTTCCTCTAATATTTAATCTTAGCAGCCATGTACTCTGAGTGATGTATTCCCAGGCAGCGTGTCAGGTCCTAAATAATTAAAAGAGAAAATGGGTGTGACTCAGCCCCTGGGTGAGGCTGGCAGGAGTTTTAGAATCAGCACAGAACCCAGGATTGTATCAGCCAAGGACAAGTTCTGCATTAGCTGGCAGGGTCTTGTCCAGTCACAACTCATAACGCTGGCATTAGCCATGTAAGTGCAGTGCAAGGGACAGTAGCTGAGAGGGGCAGAGAGCTGGATCCAGCTCTTCTGAGTCATCAGCCCCTCATATACTTCATCCTTTCCTCTGCTCTCCTGAGAAAAAGGCAGAAGTGGCAGTGAATTACGGAAGCCTTCCCAGGGCCTCTCCACAAGTTTAGAACATCGGTCCCTATTTCTTCACCTCCAGACAAATACTTCTTCATTGTATAACATTTTCGAAATCAAGACAGGAGTTAAAATCAATGAGAAGATTTAAGGTGGTCCTTCTTGAGGGATGTCACAGAAGCCTGGTTAAAAGCAAGGCTCTGAACATACATTCCCAGCCTGAACCCTGGCCCTGCCAAGTCCTGTGTGGTCCCAGGCAAACAGCCTTCTCTGCAAATTCAAGCTGTCAACAATAGCATCTGATCGGTATTAAATAAAAAAGAGATTGAGCACAGCACCTAGCAGGTAGTGAACTCTCAGCATATGTTAGTTATTTCTTCTGGTCTCTCTATACTGTGCATGTTGTTGTTGTTGTTAGGTGCTGTCAAGTCAGGTCCAACTCATAGCAACCCTATGTACAACAGAACAAAGCACTCCCTGATTCTGTCCCAGGCATGTGATCTTTTTTGTTTAAGCCTATTGTTATCGCCACTGTGTCAATCCATCTAGTTGAGGGTCTTCCTCTTTTTCATTGACTCACCACTCTCCCACACATGATGTCCTCCAGGGATTGGTCCCTCCTGACAACATGTCCAGAATACATAAGACACAGTCTCACTGTCCTTGCTTCCAAGAAGCACTCTGGTTGCACTTCTAGGACAGATCTGTTGGTTCTTTTGGCAATCCATGGTATAGTGAATATTTGTCACCAGTACCATAATTTAAACGCATCAGTTCTTTCGATTCCCTTATTCAACATCCAGCTTTCACAAGCATAGAATGCAACTGAAAATACCAGAATATCTTCATCTTCAACGTGACATCTTTACTTTTCAACACTTAAAAGAGGTCTTTTGCAACAGATTTTTCCAACACAATGAGTCTTTTGATTTCTTGACTGCGGTTGACTGTAGAACCAAGTAAAGCAAACTCTTGGACAACCTCAATCTTTTCTCTATTTATCATAAAGTTGCTTACTGAGAGGAGAAAAGGAAGGAGTGTAATTTGTATCGGGACACTTACACATGAAACAAGGTAGTAGCTGCCAGCCACCACAACCAGTGGGAATATAATGGGCCTGATGGTTCCAAAGGAAAGTGAAAAGCACAGCTCTAGGGCTAGACCCCCAAGGCCAGCCTCTCAGTTCCCCATTGGCTGCCCACTTGGCCATGGTGGCAGGGAGGAGTGGGGAATGACCAGTCCCACAGTGAACTCTTATAAATGCTGGCAATTGCTGACACTCAAAAGTTTCTTATGTCTATACTGGGCAGGGTGGGCAGGGACAAATGACAGAATCAGCTCAGGATTGCTTAAGCAGAGAAGAATTTGTGAGAGAACAAATCACTTACAGAACCCCAGGAGAGGTACAGAGGGCCACTCTGAGAGCCATGGCCGGCCACAGCAGAGGGACCATCGAGGAAACATCCCTCCCCTGCCTTCTCAGGAAGCTCCTTGGACACACAGAGCCAGTGCCCAGAGCTCCTCTAGGCTGCCCCCTTAGGGGCAGAATTGCTCGACTATCAAGCTTTCCAGATGGTGGGGTACCTTTGTGCAGCTATTTCCTTGTGGTGCTCACATCTGAATACTGGGCTCCCAGGGTACATTAGATTTGCAAGATATAGCAGGTTATGTTCCAGAATGCCAGGGAATATGGTTATGTGTCTTTTTTCAATCTCCATAAGGCAGGACTCAAAAGGTGGAAAATGACCCAAAGTAGAGGGAGTGGTGCATCCCTGCCACAGCAACTGGTGTCTGATCCATGCGACTCTGCCCCTTGAGATGTGGGTGAACTTGGCTTGGACCCCTACACCCAGCCCCACTGATGCCAGGCCCCCTCCCCACAACCTCACCAGCCACCCACCCTATTTCTCCACTCCTCTGTCTGCTGCATAAGCTCAGCGTGGACTGTACATCAACCTTGGCCCTGGGCCCTTGTTTAGTAGGAAATTTTGCCCCCATCGTGGGCAAGTAATTTTAGTACTTGGTACGTGGTTTGGTACTTGGTACGTGGTTTAGTAATTTTCTGTAAGACTTAAGGACTCACTGGGAAAGATCCTCCACTCACGCTCTGGCCTCCCATCACTGCTATCCTGGCCTGCACTGTCTTCTAAGAGCCCAGGCTCCCCCCATTATCATCTCCCTCAAGTGACCCTGGGAAATTGCAGCCCAGTCTTCCCCATCATTTTGTGGGAAGCAATGCCACCAGACAAGTGCAGACTTGGGCAAGCGTCCCAAGGTCTGTGCCCAAGAATCCTGATGATTACTGTTCGCCTCCTGCCTTAAGTCTCTGTCTTCATTGTTCTATGTTGTCTTCTCCCTGAGATGCTGGAGCCATTTTTGAGGACCATAATGATCTTCAAAGCTTCCCATTTGGTTGAGAACTAGCTATGGGTACATTTAGCTGGAAGATCCCAGCATGTGACCTTAAGTTGTGATCAGGAAGACAGGGGCTGTTTGAGCAAGTATCATTCAATGTCTATCTTCCTGCTTTGCCCCAAAGCAAAGCCTGAGACCAGTCTTTGAACACAGCAGTGTATGAAGTAGGTCATTCTGGGAGGCACCAAGGGAGCAGGGGAGAGACGCCGGGATGACAAGAGGCCAGTAGCAGGCACATTAATGAATGGGTCACAACTGTGGGCACCTGGAGCTAAGTCCTTCTGCATACCCTCTGAGAGACTGTGACTCATACCTAAGGGCTAAGGAAGCTGGTCATTCATCTATCAACTCCCACTCCTCACTGGCTGAGGGCTGCTGCAGGGGACATTGATTCTGGGTATTGCAGCCTGCTCTGTCCCAGCTGGATTTCCTTCTGCATTCAAGAAAACCTCAAGCCCAGAGACCCCAGGGCTACAGGCTGAGTCAGGCTGTGAACATCAAGCAGCAGGAGGCTTTCGGGGAAGCCTTGAGAAGGCAGGCACTATATTCGCTTACTAATACCGCTGGCACACAGTCCTCAACACTGGATGGACTCAAACAGCAGAAGGGCGTTCTCTCACAGTCCCAGAGGCTGGAAGTGCAAATAACGGTATCAGGGGGGCAGCTCTTTCCCCAAGCTCTAATGGAGAAGGCTTCCTGGCTTTGCCCAGTGTTCGGTTCTTCCTGAGGTTTCTCTCTCTCTGCATTGTGGGTGGAAGCAAGAGGTGGGTGCCCCGATGTTGCACCCAGTGGCGAGGCTGTGGCCAGAGAACAGAGCTTCACACACAGGGTAGAAGGATGGGTTTATTCACAAAGGAGGGGAAAGGAATGGAGGATTAAGGAGAAGGGAAAGGGGAATTGGAGAAGGGAAGCGCTCAGCTACTATCTTTGCCACTGAGACAGAGGCTCCCGGGTGTTGGGTGCTGTTGCTCTTCCAACTTAAAGCTTTCGTCATTTCAGGGGCCCTGAGCTTGACTTCCGGAGTCTTGCCTCACGAAGCTGTAGGTCCATGTAGGATATCTGGTATTGTAGAGGTCGGGGTGGATAGAGGTGGCAGGTGGGTTGAAGTATGATGAAGGCAGTTCAGAGGAAGGCTGAAGGCTAGGCTAGGCAGACAAGTAAACAGGCCTTGGGCTCCTAAGGAACCCCAAGGACCCGGTGAGCTTATTTTGGATGGTGTTCAGAATGGCTGCTGAACTCTGAGCTCCGGAGTTTATATGGCCTGATAGCCAGCCAATCAGGGGAATAGGGTTGGATCAGAAATTACCAATCAGGCACCAGGGGGGCTTTAGATGCTACCATACATTGGGTGCCATCTTGGCCCATTTGATGTGAGTGGGGAAGAGTGAGATACCTGGATGTATAGCAAAGGTGACCCATTGTTATCTTGCCCCATAGGATTCCAAGTGGGCTAGATGAGCTCCTGGGACTAGCCATGCTTGGGGTACTCTCTATCCCCCTAGGAATCCCAACAGCCCAGTTCTGCCAGTTTTCAGCATCTTTGGTGCTCCCTGGCTTGTGGTAGCACATCTCTACTTATCTTCACGTGCCCATCTTCTCTGAGTTTTCACTGTGGGTGGCCTATCACCATGTCCAAATTCCCCTCTTTAATAGGGACACCAATCATGTCAGATTAAGGATGCACTTACTCCAGTGATCTCAACTAATTATATCTGCAACCCTATTTCCGAATATGATCGCACTCTGAGGTATTATGGGTTAGGACCTCAATGTGTGTTTTTTGGAGAAACATCCTACCAGGCACCTTATGCATGTCATACCCTTTAATCCTGTTTGCAGCCATAGCCCCCAGGCATCAGACCCCGCCTGATCTTTGAAGCTAAGCAGGGTCAGCCTGGTTAGTCCTTGGATGGGAGACCACCTGGGAATACCAGGTACTGAAGGTTAGGGAGAAGGATGTGGCAACCCACTCCCAAAACAATCCACCATGGAAAACCCTAACAAATACCAGAGAAGCACTGACAATAGGGCTGGACTTGACACAGTGTCAGGGAGTGTTTTGTTCTGTTTCCTGTGAGATAGATAAGATTTTCCCAGTATGGTAAGGAGCAGCTTCAGGCTCTGAAGAGTGATGTGACCATCCCAAGGATCCCCAGCTAAGGAGGCTGCAGAACTACACACTAAACATACCACACCACATGAGTCTGACCTCTCAGGTGCTTTTCTAAATTACAGCATCTGTGGTAGCCCACAGTAGCTCTAAGGAAGGGCTGATAGTGCCTGGGCTCTCAAGCCAGTGACTCGAGTTCAAATCCTACCTCCCTTGCTGACTGCTGTGAGATCTTTGCACATCACTGGCCCCATTTAAGGCTCAGTTTTCTCATCTGGAAAATGAGAAACAGGGCAGTACCTCATCTAAGGTGATCTGTGAAAAGTACTTAGCAAGTGCACAGTGAGTGTCCTCAACACTAAACATCACAAGCCTCTATACAAAGCTCATACGTATTTCCAAACTACAACCACGGTCATTTTTGCCTTTTTCTCCCTGCCACCACTGCCTAGGAGTGATTCCAGGTGTAAACATGACAGGCTGCTGGGTTGGGTGGTGGCAGACCTTCACCTCTGGCCCAGCACACCCCCACGCCACAGCTTGCTACCGCCCACTTTACGGGACTATGAAAGGAGCGATAAAAACAGCAGTTCTTAATCTGCCGCCAGCCTCCCACCAGATAAAGCCGCCTGTGGCTTTATCTCAGCCCCTCCTCCCCACCCTGCTGGGGGCTCTGGGGGAGATGGGCAGATTAAGAGCAACGTTTCCGACATGCCCTCCCACCTCTCGCAAAGAGGCTGCTGCCAGCAGATTTCCTCCAAGCCCCACCAGGGAGCCAGCCGCCTGCCCGAGGAATGTGCGGCCTCCCTGGCGTGGCAGACATTCCTGTGAGCCCACAAAGGCACGGTTAGGCACAGTTAGGAAACCTCCAGAGCCCAGAGTGGGGAGGGAGCATTTCATTCGCAACTGTGCTTGCACATTTCAAGATGGGAGCTGGGCGACAGAACTCATGCATGTGAAACGCCACTCATAATTGATTCATCTCACCTCCTCCTATTTGAGCAAACTACTGCAGAGGGAGACAGTGGGGGTGGGGTGGGGGCGGAACCACTGGTCTGAACAGGTAGTTACTTCTCCACCTGGGGCACTGCCTGGCTGGGAACCAACACATCAAAAGGGCAGGAAAAGACTGTGCAGCCTCCTGTCCAGGCCAGGCACCAACAGCTCTGTTTTCCCCGGTGCCTGGGAGCGGTGTCCCCAGGCCGGCCTTCTCCTCTGCCTGCATTTTGTATGGTCTTTTCATTCTTGCACGGGATTGTCTTTAAACTTCCACAAACTAGAGATACATGCCTGGGTTTAGCTCAGTTGGTAGAGTGCTGCTCTGCACCCTCTGAGGCCCTAGGTTCAATCCCCAGTACTGCAAAAATGAGAGAAGGACCTGGCGATCCACTCCTGAAACAATCTGCCATTGAAAACCCTGTTGTACAAAGGGTCACTAATGAGTAGGCTCCAACTCACCAGCATGTAACAACTACCTCTCTGGGTGCAAACTCAGATCCTTTTGCCTGTAGCCGTAGCACTGTGATTTCATCAGATCTCAGAAGCTAAGCAGCGTAGGGCCTGGTTAGTACTTGGATGAGAGACGACCTGGGAATACCAGGTGCTGTAGGCTTCGGAGAAGGACCTGGCAACCTACTCCCAAAAATCAATCCGCCATTGAAAACTCAATGAATAGCAGAGAAGCACTGACAATAGTGTTTCACCTATTCGACTTGACAGCACCTGACAACAACAACAGCAAACTAGAGATGGAGTTCAGGATGAAACTTAGCTCCCAGGTATTTCCCAGCATGCCCTCAGAAGTCCCGGGGCTCAGGTTAGGTTTGGAGATCATGGGGAACCCTCAGTGCCCAGGAGATCACCAGGAAAGATTCTCCCTTTCCAAAGCAAGCAGCCTATAGGCTGGTGGGAAGAGAAGCAACCCATTAAGAGTGGATAAAGAGGCATGCGTGTGGCTTGGAGCAAAGAATAGAAGCCAAAACCTTAGTCTCTCCTGGCGGAGCCAGAGAGACCCCTGGCCGAGCCAGAGAGACCCCTGGCCGAATGGGACATCCAAGAGGAAATGGAAGAAGGAACAGGAGTTAGCAGAGGGACCCACATGTAAAACCGTGCCTCCCACCACCACACACACACAGTCAATAAAGCAAGGCACATTCTGGAGTATTCTGGAATGTGAAGTTCTGAGGGTAGAGGTGGTGATGGCCTATAGTGGGAGGATTAGGATTAAAGAAGCAAATGAAATTTAAAGAATTAACTGCAGATTTCAGTATCTGTGGTGACAGTTAAAACGATAAAGAGATGCCAATATCCAAAATTAGTCCTGAGTAAATTTCATGTGGTAGAAAATAACTTGTAAATGCTTTCTTTCATCCTACCATCTATTTATGAAGTGAGTATTTACTGAACATCAGCTATGTACCAGGCCCTGTGCTAGTTACTGGTGCCTAAAGGAAATCAGACAAACCCTTCTTAGCCTCACCCAGCACATGCCAGGAATTGCAGCTGTGGCGGAAGGTCCTCTCGGAAGGCAGAGGTAATCCATGAGCTTCATCCCACCTGCTCCTCTGAGCAGTGTCTCCTGAGAGAGGACAATGGAGTTACCCAGGCCCTGGGGACCCAGGCCCTGGGGAGAAGAAAGGGTGGGGAGATGGAAAGATAAAGGGACAGAGACAGAAACTGAGATGGAGGAACAAAGGCAGGAACAGAAAGAGAGGAGAGAGAGCCAGGCAGAGAGAAGCTGACTCAATATAGAGAGGACAAAGGAGAGATACATACAGGGAAGAGTAGGGGGAAAACAGATGAATACAGGGTAGTAAGGGGCAGGCAGAAAGACAAGAAAAGAGAAAGCAAGCAAGGTATAGGATTGTTAATGAAAATAGACAGATCATAGACTACAGACTGTGTGACAGAGATGGAGACTTGGGGCCTGACACTCCAGCTGAGCTCTTTTTAGGCTTAGCCCCAGCCATCTGAAGTCTGGCCTGGTCAGTGTTCCAGGTGTCCCAAAGGCACACTGGAGTCAGAGCCAGTCTTCCAGGAAAGGCTGGGGCTCCTGGCAGGGCTCCAAAAACCCAGCCCAGTAGAGGGACCTGGTTCCAATGGCTCTCTATCTCTCTCCAGGTTCCCTCCTAATTCCTCCTTGCCTGGCCACATACCTGGGCAAGACCCCACCTGTGGGGATGGGCTGGTGTGCCTGAGGAGTTACTGTCACCAAGATCCTCCAGTGCTGGCCCTACCGGTGGTCATGTGCATGGTCTAGCCAAAAAAAACAAGCAAAGAGGTCTGGCCAAAGAAGCAATCTCCAAATTCATTGTTTGGAGCCCCTCCCCGCCCAGGACATTTGAGACCTCAGGTTACAGCCACTGCTTATGGGGCTCTCTCTGAGACAGGCCCTCAAGTAATGGCCATGAGTTACTAAACACTTCCTTGGTGGCTGCATCCTCACAATAAGGCAGGTACTGTAAACCTAGTTTACAGATATAGAAACCAAGGCCCAGAGAAGTCAGGGACTTGTGCAAGGTGACACAGCCACCATGCTTAACTGTAAGTTCACTGCCACTGTGCATCTATCACTCATTATCTTAGACACCCTTGGACTGAGCATTAGGAGCCCCATTTTGTAGATTAAGAAGTCCCAAGAGGTAAGCAGCGTGCCCAGGACCTTGCCAAGCTCCACTCCAAAGCTGTCCCTATGCACCCCTAATTCTAGGATATACACTTCTCCCTGGGGTCTCAGCATCCAGGACCTAGAAGAAACAGACTGCGTCTTCTGATGGAGATGCACTGTGCCACTGGCGCCCCACCTTTCACTGTACTGTTGCAGCCAGGCAGTTGTCTTCAGTCCCATCTCTCTGACCTGAACACCACAGAAGCTAGGGAGTCCTCACATACAATGTAGGTGGCAGACTTCAGTGAAGAAAAATTGCACCATTATTTCTTTTAACCTCTAACCAAAACCCAGCATTTGCCTCCACTGAGAATGTAAGCAACAAATCACCATGGGACTAGCAGCACTGGGGAATTTGTCCCCAGTAGAAATCACAGATCAGATTTCTATCCAGAAAGGTGCTGCAAATATCTCTGAATGCTGTGCACACCCATCGCTATTGCAAATGTCCGGCGCCAACAGACTCACTTCTGGATCTTGTTATTCAATGCTTTAATAAAGCACATCTGCGTTTCTTTTTACTATCTTGAAAATTGTACAGTGTTACCTCAGCACTCAACCACAATCTGTTCTGGAAGGCTGGTCAAGGGCTGATCTATTCAAGTGCCAAGCACTTTTTTCCCATAAGAAATAATGTAAATACATTTATTGGTTTTGGCACCATGCTGAATGGCTAATTCAGATACATACGTGCCACTCACATACTCAGCAAGAAGTTCTTTTTTAAATTCAATTGCTGTTCTTACGTTTTCCTCTTCACTTTTAATGCTGGAAAGTTTCTTGGGTGCCATGATGACCGTATGGTATACATATGCATGTATACGTTAAAAAATCATGAGAAGGTGAACATGGCACCAGGACAAGTCTTTACTGCTTGAAATCAACACTCAACGTGACACTTCCCCTCTTTGTTTCAACTGGATGTATCATGAATGAGCATGGCATCTCATATAGGTTTTAGCACAGTGGTTGAGTGCCCAGCACAGAACCAGAATTCTCTTGAACTGAAACGTTTGAGCATAGAGTAGTTCGAGTGCAGCTACCACCACATTTCTCTCCTTTGTCTTATTATGTAAAATAAAATCTTTTCCTAAAAAAGATTCATAGGTTTCACCAGATGCCCAGGGGTCCAGGACACACAAAAAGTATGGAATTTTTGACCTATTTCCTTCTCACTCAGGTGACGGGGAAAAAAAGAAAAAAGGCCTTGCATGGCAATAGTGAAGGATTCCACATGGAAAATATTAAATGACATTGAAAACATTAAAAGAAGATGGGAAGAATACATAGTCATTACACCCGAAAGAACTGATGGATGATCAACCATTTCAAGAGGCTGCATATGATCAGGAAGCAGCGTACTGAAGGAAGAAGTGAAACCTGCCTTGAAGGCACTGGTGAAACACAAGGCTCCAGGAATTGATGGAATATCAATAGAGATGTTTCAACAAACAGATGCAGCATTGGAGGTGCTTACTTGTCTATGCCAAGAGATTTGGATTTGGAAAACAGCTACCAACTGTTTTCCAACTGACTGGAAGAAATGCGTATTTATGCTTATTTTCAAGAAAAGGGATCCAACAACCAAATGTAGAAATTACCAAATGATATCATTAATATCACATGCAAGTAAAATTTTGCTAATGATCATTCAAAAGTGACTGCAGCAATATATTGACAGGGAACTTCCAGAAAGTCAAGCCATATTCAGAAGAGGGTGTGGAACCATGGACATCATTGCTGATGTCAAATGGATATTGGCTGAAAGCAAAGAATGCCAGAAAGATATCTGTTTTATGGACTATGTCAAGGCATTTGACTGTGTGGATCACAACAAATTATGAATAACATTGCAAAGAATAGGAATACAAGAGCACTTAATTGTACTCATGAGGAATTTGTACCTGGACCAGGAGGCAGTCATTTGAACAGAACAAGAAAACACTGCCTGGCTTAAAGTCAGGAAAGGTGTGCATCAGGGATGTATCCTTTCACCAGACCTCTTCATTCTCTGTGCTGAGCAATAATCTGACCAGCAGGACTTTATGAAGAAGACAGCATCAGGATTGGAGGAAGACTGATTAACCAACTGTGCTATGCAAATGACATAACTCTGCTTGCTGAAAGTGAAGAGGATTTGAAACATTTACTGATGAAGATCAAAGAACACAGCCTTCAGTATGGATTGCACTTCAACATTAGCAAAACAAAAATCCTTACAAGCAGGTCAGTTAGCGACTTCATGTTAAATGGAGAAAAGACTGAGGTTGTCCAAGATATCGTTTTACCTGGTTCTATAATCAACACCCACAGAAGCAGCAAGAAATCAAAAGATGCATTGCAAAAGACCTCTTTAAAATATTGAAAAGTAAAGATGTCACACTGAAGATGAAAGTGTACCTGACTCATGCTATGGTATTTTCAGTCTCATCACATGCTTGTGAAAGCTGGACAGTGAATAAGGGAGACAGAAGAAGAAACGATGCTTTGGAATTATGGTGCTAGACACAAATATTGAATATACTATCGACTGCCAAAAGAACCAATAGATCCATCCTAGAAGAAGTATAACTAGAGTGCTCCTTGGAAGTAAGGATAGTTAGACTGCATTTTATGTGTTTTGGACATATTGTCAGGAGGAACCAATCCCTGGAGAAGGACATCATGTTTGGGAGAGTGGAAGGTAAAGGAAAAAAAGGAAGACTGCCAACTAGATGGATTGACACAATGGCTTCAACAATGGGCTTAAACATAAAAAGGATTGCGTGCATGGCACAGTGTTGGCATAGTGATTTGTTTTGTTGTACATAGAGTGTCTATGAATCAGACCTAACTCGGTGGCATCTAAAAACAACAGGTGCAAATGGGGATGCAGAGTTGCAAATGATCACTGTTCCCCATCTGGCCCACTCCCCTTGGTGTCAGGGTTATGGGCCCATAACCAGTGGCTTGCTAGCTCAAAAGCTGGAGCTCCACCAGCTGCCTGAGACATGCAAGCTGAAATGCATCAGTAAAAATTCCTCATGCTGGGCAGAGTGGCACCAGAGCATGTACTGGTATCTGAAGATGGGAACCCTCAGGAACCTTCCATGGGTTAGCAGGCCCAGAACCATCCAAAGCAGAGCCTTCTTACAGCTGAACGAATTCAGAGAGCAACAAGCATGAGGCTCTGGCTCTGCACCTTGGCTACTCATAGGAACTGCCTGGGAGTTTTGAAAAATAGATACCTGGACTCTCCTGAGACATTCTGACTGAGCAGATGTGGGGTGATACCTAGACATCAAGATGTTTTAAACTCCCCAGGAGGTGTACAGGGTATAGGGGTGCATCCCAATAACCCCAGTATTTGGGAGCCTGAGGCATGAGGCCTGATGCAAGTTCAAGGCCAGCCTGGTCTCCATAGTGAGTTCTAGGCTAGCCTGAGCTACATAGCAAGACCCTGTCTCTCAAAAAAAAAAAAAAAAAAAAAAAAAAGTGTACAGAGCCTGGTGTGTTGGGGCAAGTCTATAATCACAACACTTGAGAGGGTAAGGCAGGAAGGCCAATAGTTCAAGGACATCCTGGTCTACATAAAGAGTTCTAGGCCAGCGTGGGCTACATCCCCCATGTGTCTGTCAGCTTGTTGTGCTGTGGGGTTTTCAGTGTTGCTGTGATGCTGAAAGCTATGTCATTGGTATTTCAGATACCAGCAGAGCCACCCCTGGTAGACAGGTTTCAGCTGAGCTTCCAGACTAGGACAGACTAAGGAGAAGGACCTGGCAACCCATTTCTGAAACAATTAGCCATTGAAAACGCTATGAATAGCAGAGAAGCACTGTCAAATATAGTGCTGGAAAATGGGCCCCCCAAGCTGGGAGGCATTTAAGATATTCGAGAAATGACCCCAGAAGAGTTGCCTCCTCAAAGAAGAGTTGATCCTAAAGACCTAATGGAGTAAAGCCCCTGGCACTTCTTCTGCTGATGTGGAATGACTCAAAATGAGAAGAAACATAGTGACTGCAACACTGGGCTCAAATATAAAAAGATGTGTGCATGGCACAGTGTTGGGTAGTGTTTTGTTCTGTTGTACATAGGGTCGCTATGAGCTGGATCCACCTCCACCACACCCCACAACAACAACTGCACCACATAGCAAGACCTCATCTCAGTAAAACCTCTGTGGGGAACTAGAAAGTGCACCTGAGCTTAGAACCTCTGGTGTGCAGAGAAAAAGCCAAACCCCAGGCTTGCCCTCAGGGCACTGAGACCTATTTCTATGTCTTGGGCAGGTGAGCCCTCCCTGGGTCATCTTCTCCCTCATAAGAAAGCTGTGCTTGCTAAGCACCCACCACATAGCAGGCACTCTATAAATGTATTCCTTTATGCTTCACAATTCTGTGATGGTAGTGGCATTACCCCATGCTCAACATCACCCAGTTACCAAGGGCTGGAGTCTGGTCTGGAGCCTGTTTTGTCTGACACAGAAACCTTGACCTTTCTGCAGCACTACCCTGCTGACACAATGCTGCCCAAACTTTGCTAAATCTTGTCCAAGGTTTAAAGGCTTTGTTCAAATACAGATTTTGATTCGGTATATTGGAAGTGGGTCTGAACAGGAGGGTGCTTGGATTCTGCACTTCAAACAGGCTCTGTAATGAACCGATGCTACTACCCAAGAGCCCATTTGGAACAGCAAACACCTAAAGGGTGTTTGTGGCCAGCCTCTATTCCAACTGCCCAGGGCCTGTGCCAGACCAGTGGGTTAATCATAGGCCATCCCCTCTGCTGGTCCATTCTGATGACAGCACCTGGGTCTGCTGTAGGATGGCCGCCCCTCCCCCTGCTCAGTCACAGCGTCAGGAAAAACTGAAAACCACCTCAGCTCCAAGGAGGATCTCGATGGGCCTAAACCAGTCAACACATCACATCCCTCCATCAGGTACTAGGGCTCAGGATGGATGCCTATCTTAACACAAACACACGGAATGTCAAGAAATGGAGGGAATTTTCTCTGTCTTCTATGGGCACTACCAGAGGATCTTCTTTCTTCCTCTGCTGGGGTCATGTGAGGATGTAGCTGCTGCAGCATCCTATTACCTTTCATGAAGGGAGAGCTGGGGGGCTGGGGAGAGGTATAGAACCCAATGATGTGGATCCTAAAGATGAAGGCAGGCAGAGCAGAGAGAAACCAGGTCCTTGGAGAGACATCACAGGAGTGGCTGGATTAAGCCTTGCCTGAAGCTCACATCTGGGCTATTGATTCCCAAAAGCCATTTAATCCCTTTGTTCTTTAAAGCCACTGGAATTAGGCTCTATATCTTCTAGCATCAATAGTCCCAATACAAGTTTAAACCTCAGTTCCACCACTCACTAGCTGTGTGGCCTTGAGGAAGTCATTTGACCTCTCTGAGCATCAGTTTCCTTATCTATAAAATAGAACAGAACTAATAATGCCTATCTCAGAATAGTTGTGAGGACCAGAAGAAAGTGTGAACATCAAAAGCTTGGCAACTATACAATAGACGGTAGCTATTATTATCAAAACTAATTATTAGTCCCAGTTTGGCAGGCCCTCATGCTACAATCTGCATATGTCAGCAGTTGTTTGTAGCTACTGGCAAAAAAAGGAAAGCAAATTAACCTAAAAGATTGGGGCTGGGAGTGCCTAAAGGGTTAGGAATAACACTGAGAAGGAAAGGTGGGGAAGAAAGGCTGAACTCTCAGCAACTAGAAAAGAAGAGAAAGCTTGTCCTGGAGGGGAATGCATGGCTTGCCCAGGACATAATTGATTTGGTCATAACACACTCAGACCTTGGCTCCATCTACCAGGGTGTATGAAAGCCACGTTCTGCCTCCCTGGATATTTGATGGTCTGATTGGCTCAGCCTTCCTAATTGTGTTGTATTGACAAATATATTTGTTTGGAACAAGCAAATGTATTGCAGGCAGGAAACAGACCAACTCCAAGAATTTATTTTGCTTTTTGGCACTGCTGCACCAAGCTTAGCATTCATTATGTGCCCATGTAAAACAGCCTCCGAGAACGCTGGCCTGAGTTATCTTTTTAATTATATTTATTTTTTCAGCTGCCTTTCAGATCATGAACAGACTTGCTGGTACTCAACAGGCTTCAGTGGGTGAAACCTTCCGCCTCCCTCAAAATCATGTTGGGCGGATTAAATATTCAGAGACATCAGACAAAGTTGTGACACTGTTGCGAGCCATTATCCTTAATGGATGAGAGATGGGGTTAAATCAGTCAAATCCCTGCTCAAAGGCCAGAAAAGTCCACAGAAACTAAATCCTGGTCACCAGATTGAAACTGAAATCAGGTTTAAAGAGAGTGATGGAGAGGTACATGGAAGACAATTAGGAATGGATCATTGGGGATGGCCACGACACACTTTGATGTATGCCTTCCACCACGCCATGGTGGTATGTGGCAGCCATATTTGAATGTGGCCCTTCTCCATCACTGGATGAGGAGATCACATGACCCCAGAACAGTGAAGAGTCCCTGCTGGGTTACTAGAGAGTAAGGCGTACACAGACTGACTAGATACAAGGCAGATTCTGTACCATGAGAACCAGGAGTGTAGGCATCCACGTTGGATGTCATGTGGACAGAGGACCAGCAAAAGCCAAGGGAAGGGAACAAAGTCACAGGGAGACACAAATGGGAGATAAGAGGAAAGATTCTCAGCTTCCTGCAGTCCCCAGTTCCAGTCACCGAGACACTCTGCTCCCTTAGACTAAATTCCCCCTTTTTGTTCCAGCAAGCTCGTTATTTCTCTCACTCACATCCATACAAGGGAAAACTATGCAACCAACCAAGCAATGTTGTAAGAGAATATTTAGTAACACAAAAAATGTACACAAGAATATTGTTCAGTGCTAAAGGCATGTGTCTTTTCTTCCTCTAGCAGATATTTATTGGGCACCTATTATGTGGCAGATGCTACATGTAGAGTAGGGAGTAGGGTTATGGCCCCTGCCCTTGTCAAGTTTACAGTCTGATTACAAAGTATCAGGCAAGCTCCTGTTTTAGCAAAAAGAGATGTGTGACCAGCATGGAACAGGTTTCACACTTGACAGGACAAGAGGTGCACTTAAAACAATGTTTAAAACCCATGCTGCTCAGCTATTGTCCGCAGATCTGGGAGCTTAGGGGAAACACAGATTCTTAGGTCTACCCAAGACCTACTGGGAGTAGAGCCCCAAAATCTGTGGGGCTTTTGTTTTGTTGCTTTTTACAATACTAAAGGATTGAACCCAGGACCTGTGTATGCTAGGTGAATGCTCTACCATTGAACTGTGCCCCAGATCCTCTTTTATTTTGAGTCAGGGTCTCACTAAATTGCACAGGCTGCCTCTGGCCTCAAACTTGAGATGCTCCTGCCTCCGCCTCCTGAGTCACTGGGATTACAAGTGTGTGCCACAACATCCAGCTCAAAACCTGTGTTTTAACAAGCCATCCAGATAATTGTAATGCATCCTCAAGTTTAGAAGGCACATCAGTAAAATACAATTGCCTAAGACCCCACCTTCCAGATGAACAAGAATTTCTAGCTTTTCTGAAGTTTCCCCTTCCTAAATGCTAAATTTTCAAGACCACCCAGAGATGCATACATTGCAGCCAGGAAGTATAACAACCAGTTATTTATTATTTTACATATATTAATAATCTTCACTACAACTCTAAAAGATAGGTGCTATATGTCCCTCACTTTACAGATGAGAAAACCAAGGTGCAGAGAGATTAATTCACTTACCCATAGTCACACGGCTAATAACTGGTAGAGACAGAATTCAAACTTAAGCAGTCTGGCTCCAGAATCTGTGTGTTTGTTTTCCAATGCTGGGAATGGAACAGGGCCCCTCACACGTGGTAAGCAAATGCCCCAGCCCCCAGCACCTGTACTTTTCACCACTATGTTTAAATACTTGTTAAATAAGTCCTGAGCATCAAACCCCTCCCCCCAGCAGAAGAGGAAGAGTTCCATCGAGTCTCTGAGACTGACCTGGCAGCTGCAGCTGGTGCTAGCCATTCTTTGCTCCTACCCAGTCTGAACACGCTGTGTGAGATCTGCAGGTCCCAGCCCTGGAGACACCCCATCCCTTCAGATCTTAGTGTCAAGTTTCCTGGAATTGAGGGGGGCCCTCCAGCACTCCAGCCTGAGCCCTAAACTGTTGCAGCCTTTAAATGCTCATGTGCACCTACCCATGGGGCACCACTCAGCTAAGGCATCCCTCAGGAGGGTTCTCTCAGCAGCTTCAGGCTATGCTCACAAGGACCTTCTCCTCCAGACACCTGGCCGGGAGGCCAACCCCGCCCCAGTGCAGGTTCCTTGCCCCTAATGATAAGCACACATTCTACAATCCTGTGTTCCTCTCTGCCTGCCCTTGATGGAGGCCCAGCCCAGCCCACAGGGTCAGATCATTTCTACCCTCCCAGTATCCCAGATTCTTTTCTGCCAGGAAACTCCTCTGTCTCTGAAGTGGGGAGGGCTGATGGTAATTTTTAGAAAAGATGAAGGAGGAGGTATTAGTCAGCTGATGCGTCACTGTGGCAGAGAAACCAACTGAAGCAAACTTAGGAGAGGAAATACTTATTGGGGGCTCATGGTTAGAGGTTTTCAATGGCTAACTGTTTTGGGGGTAGGTTAGTCATGTCCTTCTCCCTAGTCTATCTTAATCTAGAAGCCCAGCTGAAACCTGTGCACCCTGGGTTTTGTTGTTGTTGTTGTTAGGTACCGTTGAGTCGGTATCCAACTCAGAGCGACCCTCATAGGGTTTTCAATGGTTGACTGTTTCGGGATTGACTTGGGAGTGGATTACCAGGCCCTTCTCCCATTTTTGAGGTGCTGGGAATTGAACTCGGGACCTCAGAGACTGCAGTGCAGCGCTCTACCAACTGAGCTAAATCCCAGCCCGACCCTGGGTTTTGGTATCTGTAATACCAGTGGCATAGCTTTCATTATCACAGCAACATGCAATCCCCCACAGTATGGCAAACTGACAGACAAAGGTGTGCGTCAGGGCTGTATCCTTTCACCATATCTCTTCAATCTCTATGCTGAGCAAATAATCTGAGAAGCTGGACTTTATGAAGAAGAACACAGCATCTTGATAGGATGAAGACTCATTAACAACCTGCCTTATACAGATGACACAACTCTACTTGCTAAAAGTGAAGAGGATTTGAAACATTTACTGGTGAAGACCAAAGAACACAGCCTTCGGTATGGATTGTGCCTCAACATAGCAAAACAAAAATCCTCACAACTGGGTCAGTATGCAGCTTCATGATAAATGGAGGAAAGATTGAGGTTGTTCAAGATTTTGCGTTACTTGGTTCTACAATCAACACCCACGGAAACAGCAGTCAAGAAATCAAAAGACACATTGCACTGGGAAAAGCTGTTGCAAAAGACCTCTTTAAAGTGCTGAAAATTAAGATGTCAGATGGAAGACAAAGGTCACCTGACTCATGCTATGGTATTTTAAGCAGCATCATATGCTTGTGAAAGCTGGACATTGAATAAGAGAGAGAGAAGAATTGATGCTTTTGAATTACGGTGCTGGAGACAAATATTGAATATACCATGAACTGTACAAAGAACCAATAGGTCTGTCCTAGAGGATGTGCAATCAGAGTGCTCCTTAGAAGCTAGGATGGCTAGACTCCATCTAACATATTTTGGACATGTTGTCAGAAAGGTCCAATCCCTGGAGAAATATAACATGTTTGGGAGAGTGGCAGGTCAAAGAAAAAGAGGAAGACTCTTAAATAGGTGGATTGACACAGTGGCTGCAACAATGGGCTTAAACATAAAAAATATCATGTGCCTTGCACAGAGTAGAGGAGTGTTTCATTCTGCCACACATAAGGCCACTATGAATCAGACCTGACTCATCGGCACCCAACAACAATATGGTTAGAGGATCACAGTCAATAATGATGGTGAGGCAAGCATGGCAGCAGCAGGCAGCAGGGCCTATGGCAAAGAACCTCACATTTTGGTGATCAGGAAGCAGAGAACAGAAAGGGACTGGAACAATGGATCCAAGTAAAGACCTCCAAAGGCCAATCCCTAGTGACCAACCTCTGCAAAGCTAAATCCCACCTCCCAAAGTTTAATAACCTCCCAGGACACCATCAACAGCTGAGGACCAAACATTCAAACACGTGACCTTTGGGGGACATTTCAGAGTCAAACCACCATAGAAGATGTTTGTCCCTACCCACCGTCCAGGAGCAACAAAGCTCCAAGTGCAAATAGGAATGTCACCTGGGAAGGGACCCTCCTAACCCAAACCTCAACGGCTTTCCCGAGCCAGGCCTGTATCCAGCCAGTGTGTCTACTACACCCTCAGAGAAGTGAGCAGACACCACTGGCAATGACCCAGTGAGTTCAAGATGTTGACAATTTGCTACCTGAGCCCCATGAAGTCTGCCCCACCTGCCCTGGCTGCACCCTAGGATCCCTGGTCCTACCAGCACACAGGGGCCTCCACTCAGCCCCCTCATCCACTCCTGGGGACTGAAGCTCAACTTGCTGAAATAGTGCTTTTCTGCAGGAAGCAGGATGGCACCTAGCATTTACTTGCTTTGCATTGCTTTGTGCACGTTTTTCTGCCGCTCCACAGTAAATCTGATTTTCTTATGCAATGAAGATCTTTTATAAAATGGTCCCCAGAATGGCAGGTTTTTCATTTCCTGAGAAGAGGTATGCCTTTCTCATTCCTGCTTCCTCTGCCTCATTAGTGCTGGCAGGTCTCATTGCAATGCAGCCAGTGGGGCCAGGACTGCTGTCCAGAGCCTCCTGATCCTGGCCTTGGACATCTTCAGAAACACAGTCCACACCCTGGGGTCTCAGCAAAGAAACACTGTGTTTCCCTGGCTGTGAGCCCACCCACTACCCCTGGTCAGCATGACTAACCATCTAATTCTGGAGAAATGGGAACTCATTGAGTGATCTGGCTTCCTCCAGAGAGCAGCCCGTTCATTTCCTGAAGTGACTGGTCCACTGGGAAGTGGGCCAGGATGGGCCTTTGAAGTACTTAACAACAAAAGGAGGGGAAGGAAGAGAAAGCACACTCGAGCTGCTGGGGGCTATGAAGGACCTGAGAGTTCATGTCCCTGTTAAGAGCAAAGATCAGATCAAAGCTAGCAGACTCGTGGCATATACACCACTACCAAGCATCTGCTCCCCGGAACAGACATTGCGAGAATGGATCCTGGCCCTTTATCTTCACTGAGACCCAGAGTCCTCAGTGTTGCCCCAGGCAAGCCTGCCATCAATTTCTAAGCATAACCAGAGCTAACTATCCTGGGCTAGTGATGCTAACCCTTCACACAAGTCCTATGGATGCAGTGGTTGTAATTTTCCCCTAGGTCTTAAGCCTGTGCCAAACAGCGCTGCAAGGTCTGTGTTATTAATTCCCTCTGACTCATGGAGATGTCACTCTCTAGCATTAGGAAACACTCAGCTGGGCGTGTCCCTGCCTTCTGCCAGAGGGAACATGAGAGGTCATCCCCTGTCAAACTCTTTTGGGCCATGGAACCCTTTCTTTAAATCAAAGCTTATTCAGAGGCCAAATTACAAAACAAATCACAGCAAAATTACTGTGCTTGAAAGAGGTGATAGACCCAAGCCACAGCCACCCAACACTACCACTGCTGCTGCTCCCAGGGCCGTGGGGAACAGGGGGAGCTCACTGATCCTGTCCAAGTCCCAGCATTCTATAGATGGGGAAGTGAAGCCCAAGAGGGGAAGCAAATGTGAAAAGGTCACACACCCCACGAGTGGCAGAGACAAGAACCAGGGCTTCTAGCTCTTGATCTGAACACCCAGCTACTTCCTCCTATGGTGCAGTCTCCCTAAGCTACTGCTGCCACTTCCTGAATGCAGGTTTTATCTGTCTACCTGTGACTCCCATTTCTAGATCAGTAGCTTAGGCTTCCTCCTCAGCTTCCAGCTCATGACCCTGCCTTCTTTTATATCTTCACCACAAGATTCTATGAGGACCCCAAAATCTTCATCTAACCTGAACACACCATCTTTCCTCCTCCCCAATAGTTCCCCACCAGCCTGTGCAAATCCTCAAACCATGAAACAGGGGTCCTTTTTTCTAATAACTACTCTCTTTAGCCTTTCACCTTAATCTTGACCTTGACTTCCATCCATTTCTCTCCATCCCCATTGCCATTTCCTTATTTTGGGCCACTCTCAGTTTCTCCTTGGATTTTGGCCATCACCCTTTAACTGGTCTCTGTGGCTTCACTGTCCCTCCATTCCTTTATTCAGGATACGGCCAATGTGATTTTTCTAAAATGCACATCTGAAGCTGTTACTCTTTGGCTTATTCAAAGGCTTCCCATGGATCATCAAATAATGTACAACCACCTTGCATACCTTATCAGGCCCTTTGTTATCTATCTGATCCATTTGCCTCTCTGTCCTCATCTTTTGGGATTCCCTGACAAGGATTCCCGCAAGATGGAGCTACTGTGAGTCTGCAGGGTGTCTGAGTGCAACAGAGTCTAAATTTTCCGGTCTCTAGGCCTTTACACGTGGGAGAAGGATGTGGCAGTCTACTCCCCAAAACAATCCTGAAACAATCAGCCATTGAAAACCCTATGAGGATCACTATGAGTCAGACCCAATTCCATGGCACCTAACAACAACAACAGGGCCTTTACACAAACAGTCCCCACTCTTAGAACATTTTCCCTCTGGTCTTTACACAGCTGACAGCCCTCCACCTTGTGTTTCAGGGTTCCCGTTAGAGTCCCTTCTCACTGTCCCTTCTTGTCTCAATAGTCGGCATGGCAAGACTCTCCTTGAGGCATCCTGGCACCTGCCCTTCCCCTTCCCACTCTTTACGCTGAAGGTCCTTTGTTTAATGTTGACACCGTCACCCACACTGGATTCACAAAACCTGAGGCAGAGATTCCTTCTTTGCAACACTGGAGCTTCAACCTATGGGATGTATTACATGTTCAATAAACAATCAAGGAAGGAAAGAGTGGGTCGCTCTGTCACACTCTTGTTCTCATTTGACCTTGTGTGGCTATCATTACATCAGGAAGTAGGTACCCTGATCTACTCACAGGGCAGGACTACTTAATGTACAACAGAGCATTAACTAAAAAAGGCGAAAGAAAAATCAGAAAAAGCTTCACTATAAAGGTGCTCTGTGCCAGGCCCTGAATGTCACATTCTATACCCAGACATGGAATTCTTAGGTTAATGTTTTTACAACTTATTGTCTGTGAACTTTATCTATAGTGTCTTTCCATGGACAAAGTGCACCTGATTCCCAAAATTCATCTCAGTGTTATTCCCAAAAAGCACACATCTCCTTTCTAAGTTGATAGTGCAGGTTTGTTTTGGGACCATCCAAATGGACCATAATATTCCTTGAGGACAGAAGCATCTTATTTACCATAGTGTGCCCAGAGTTCATAAAAGTGCTGACACATAATAGGCCCTCAATGCCAGGTGGGTGGATAGGTGGGAAGTAAGGAGGGAGAGAGAGAGAGACAAGGCAGAAAGGTTGTTGTTGTTAGGTGCCATTGAGTCGGTATCCGACTCATAGCGACCCTACATACAACAGGGAAAACACTATTGTCATTGCTTCTCTGCTGTTCATAGGGTTTTCACTGGCAGATTGATTTTTGGGAGTGGGTTGCTGGGTCCTCTTCCCAAGCCTGCAGCACCTAGTGTTCCCAGGCAGTCTCCCATCCAAGTACTAACCAGGCTCAACCCTGCTTAGCTTCCAAGATCTGATGGGATAGGATGCCACAGGGCTATGGCTACAGGCAGGCAGGAAGGAGTGAGGGGAAAATGGGAGAGAAAGAATAAGACAAGCCTGGCACTGTGGCACACGCTTATAATTCCAGTGACTCCGGAGGCAGAGGTAAGAGGATCGCAGGTTCAAGACCAGAGGCAGCCTGCCTAACTTAGTGAGACTCTGACTCAAGATAAAAAATAAACACGGGGCGGCGGGTGCAGTTTAGTGATAGAGCACTTGCCTAGCAGGCAAGAGGCCCTGGGTTCAATACTCTGGTAACACAAAATAAAAATAAAAATAAAAATAGAATGAGACATGGAGGAAAAAAGAAAGAGGAGAAAATAAGTGTTCAGCTAATGCTGGAGCCCAGCTTTTCCTGCTGCCCGCGGTCCTTGGCATAGGCACGGGTTGGCCCCCCAGCAGTTGGCTGCTGCTCCCAGCCTGTGTAACACACCTAAGCTAAGGTGCCCCACTCCCCACACTGCAGAGCAAATCCAGGTTGAGCCAGCCTCACAGACCCAGCCTGGGGCCTCCCTCAGCTCCCAAAGCCAAGCTGCAGGTGGTGTTAGGGAGGATTGGGTGGGCTGGAAGTCAGGGCACCACCTTGCACTTGACGTACAATAATGGCCCCCACCTCCTCATTTCTGCCTCCTCCCCCTCCCCAGCACCCAGCACTGCTTACTTCCATTCCTCAGAGATAGCAGGAGGTGATGCCAGTACTCATACCATGGCCAGACACCCTGGATTCAAATCCCACTGCTGCCCCAGCCTAGCTGGGTGACCTTGGGCAGGGTTCTTAATCTCTCTGGGCAGCTTAGTTTTCCCGTGAGAGATGCCCATACCTATCCCAGGAAGATTACTTGTGTTAGAAAGCATTGGCTAATACTGAAATTGGACTTGGGTTGAGCTCAGTTGGTAGAGCGTCACTCTGTGCTCTGTGAGATCCTAGGTTCCATCCCCAGCACCGAAAAAATGGGAGAAGGACCTTACAGCCCACTCCTGAAACAACCCTGGAACAATCAGCCACTGAAAACCCTATGAATAGCAGAGAAGCACTGACATAGTACCAGGCATGGCACAGTGTCAGGAGACATAGGGTCGCTATGAGTCAGACCCAACTCAACAGGACCTAACAACAACAGCAACGGCGACGACGATATTGAAGTCTTCCTACGGTGTCCAGCACATAGTCAGGGCTCCATGAACACTAGTGTCATCGCCATCATTGTTATTATTACCTTTTCCACACCAGCATGAAGCTGTATGAGGCAAACCGTGGGTCTTGCACTGGTGGACTCCCACAGCCTAGATCAAAGACTCGTTTCATTTGAATAAAAGGATTTGACGAGTGGAAAAAGAAAAGCCTAGAGAAGTCGAGTTATCCAAAGTCACACAGCAAACTGGAAGCAGAGTTCCTACCTCTTCTAGTTCTACTGCATCACATGCCTTCCTGGGAGACTGTCCCATAAGGTACCCACCTGCCCCACACAGCCACCCAGGCCTTGACAAGTGGTGTGAGCTGTGAGCTGACTTGTTCATGCTATTTAACCATAATTAATTTACATTTAAATTTAAAAACGGACACTCAGCCAGGCGCAGTGGTGCACTCCTATAATCCTGGCAACTCGCAGTTCAAGGTCAGAGGCAGCCTGTCTCAAGAAAAAAAATTTAAAAGGATGCTGAGGGCGCAGCTTGGTGGTAGAGCACTTGCAAAAGCATTTGTGAGGTCCTGGGTTCAATTCCCCAGTACTGAAGAAGAGAAAGAAAAAGAACCTCTGACACTCGCTTCCATTATTGGAAATTTTCCTCTGACTCCACAATAAGTTGGGGAGGTGAACCTTCTTTTTCAACTGTATAAATGTTATGAGATCTAAATGCAGATCAAGTATTCCCATGAAAACTTAGTATCTCAGCTGAGACTTGCTGCAAAAGTGTAAAATATACACCGAATTTGGAAGGCTTGGTATGCAAAAAAGATCTTGCTAAAACTTGTGCATACTGATATGCTGAAAAGATCATATCTGAGATATCTTGGGTTAAATAAAGTGTGTTACTAAAAGCTGACTTGTTACTTTTGGTTTGGATGCTTCTACTAGAAAATTGAAACTTTTATGTGGGTCTCGTGACTTTTCCATCAGACAGCGCTGGTGCAGAACAAGGATGGGGTGAGGAGGCAGGTGACTCACTGGCTGGCTGGGCTGTTTCCCCCACTAACCAAGGACAGAGGGGCAGGGACCCTGGGCTGGGCACACTGGGGAGCCCCTGCTGTGCTACATGGGAGGTCGAGCTGGCTGGCCATCCGAACTCTGACACTCCCCTCAACAGGCAGGGAAGCAGCTCGAGGATTAGTGCTAATTCTCTCCCTGGAGGCAGACAAGAAGGTTAAGTGCCCGCCAAGCGCTGCAGCTGCCCAATTAAGCCCTGGGAGAGGGATAAGGGCAGAGGGGAGGCTGGGGAATGTGCTGAGGGATTCCCGGGGAGACAGGAAGGAGGAGGGCTTGCTCTTCTTATCTCACTCCCCTCCCGGGGCAGTTTCCCAACAGACTCAGCAGGATGCTCATCCTCCCAAGACCACACAGGGGGTTTCAGAGCTACCCTGGCCTGCCTTCCTTCTCCCGGGTCCCTGCTCTCATTCTCTATGAAGCTGCCCCAGATGCAAAAGCCTTGCTCCTGCTCTGGGCAGACTCTGGAATGAGGAAACTGAGGCTGGAGAGGGAGTCAGCCAGCGACACTCAGTGTGCGCTGGCTGCTCCCAGGCATTACCGTGCTCAGTCCCTGCCTGGAATTACAGATGGGAACACTGAGGATCAGGAAGGGTTAGTACACAGCCAAAGCTCTCGCAGGCAGTGTGGAAGCCCGAGGATTTGAACCCCATGGATTTGAACTCCATCTGGCCTGAACTCTGAGCTTACCCACTGCCATGCTAGCGCCTACTGTCAGACTTGCAGCAAGGAGACAGGTGGGAGGGTGGCTGCCCAAGGCTTCCAGTGTGGCACTTTGGAGCTGGAAATGGAAGCAGAGAAGGAGAAATGCCACATTCCCTGCAGCTCCTCCAGTTGGTCCCAGCTTAGATGCCACCCCCCAGGAAGCATTTCCTGATTCCTCCTACCTTCCCTTTCCAACGAGTTACCTGCCCACCCTCCTCACCCCCTCCGCTCTTCTGATGGCTATATTCATCCACAACAGCCAACATATGTTGAGCGTTTTATCCACGCTATTTCAATTTACCCACCTAACCATCCAGTAAAGAAGATACCATTACTACTCCATGTGACAGTTCAGAAAACTGAGGCAAAGAAAATAAAATTGATTGCTCATAATCACAGAGCCCACAAGTAGCTCCTATCAACCCAGACATTTCTAACCCAAGCATGCGCTCTTACAGCTGTGTCATTCTTCCTTCCTACAACAGGGCTCTATGGGATAACTGTCTGACTATCCCCCACCCCTACCCTACTCTCACCCAAGGAAATGAGGAGTAAATTGAGATGCTGCCCATGCAGCATGGTGGGAATAGCACTGAGCATCACTTAGAAGGGTTTGGTGCAAGCCACTGGTGCTCTGTTTCATTCCTTCACACACTCGTCCGCTAGCTGAGCAGCCTCTGTCTGCCAGCCTTTGGAGGTCCCACTGTGGAAAATACCAAGGAGATCACAGCCGTCACGGAGCATCCATGCAGAAAGAGTAGACAGAGAGGCATCCAGTACTCAGACAAGTGTATAACATAATTTCCAGTAGTGACAAGGTCAATAAAGAAAACTGAGGTAAAATTGGGTGCAGTGGCACATGCCTGCAATCCCAGTGACTAGGGAGGCTGAGGCAGGAGGATGGCAAGTTTGAGGCCAGAGGCAGCCTGCATAATTTAGCAAGACCCTGTCTCAAGATTTTTAAAAAATGGCTCAGGTTGCAGCTCAGTGGTAGAGCACTTGCAAAGTATGTGTGAGGCCCTGGGTTCAACCCCCACTCTAGTACCAAAAAAAATAATAATAATAATAAAATAAAATAACAAAAGGCAGAGTAAGGTGAGGAACGAAGAACAAAAGGGATGGTTGGAGACAACATGGGCAGAGTTATAAAGTGAGAGGCAGAACAGTGGGACGATCACGATGAAAGGCATCCCAAAGGGAAAAAACAGAAGGGCAAAGGTTCTATGAGCAGAGGATGCTTAGTATGTCAAGAAATCAAAAGGGTCCACACAAAATGCACCAATGTTCCCAGCAGCATTGTTCATAAGAGCTCCAAAGTAGGAAAAAAAGCCAGAAGTCCACCAACTGGTGAAAGGATAAATAAATGTGGTATCTCCATACAACAGAACATTGTTTGGTCATAAAAAGGAATGGAATACAGATTTATGAAACACAAATCAATCTTGAAACATCATTAGGCTAAGTTACAGAAGCCAGTCACAAAAGACCACATCCTATATGATTCTATTTGCCTGAAATGCCCATAAGAGGCACCTCTATAGAAAGAGGAAGCAGCTCAGTGGTTGCCTAGGACAGTGGTGGTGGTGGGGAGATCATGACCCATAATGGAGACTGGGTTTCTTTGAGGATAAGGGAAATATTCTAAAATTAGATGGTGGTGATCATTGCACAATTCTATGCAGATGCTAAAACCATTCAACTGTATACTTTAAATGGGGGAGTTTATGATATGTTAATTATATCTCAATAAGGCTGTTTAACTCCCATGTGTCTGTCAGCCTGTCATGCTGCGGGGGCTTTCCTGTTGCTGTGAGGCTGAAACCTATGCCACAGGTATTTCAAATACCAACAGGGCGACCCATGGTGGATAGGTTTCAGTTGAGCTTCTAGACTAAACAAGACTAGGGAGAAAGACCTGGCAGCCCACTACCAAAATAATCAGCCATTGAAAATCCTATGAATAGCAGAGAAACACTGTCAAATATTGTTGCTGTTTTTGTTGTTGTTAGGTGTGTTCGAGTCAGTCTGACTCACAGCAACCTTTGTAGATTGCCTTGGGAGTGGACTGCCAGGTCCTTCTCCCATTTTTGCAGTGCTGGGAATCAAACTAGGGGCTTCAAAGACTGCAGAGCAGCGCTCTACCAACTGAGCTAAATCCCAGCCCCTGTCAAATACAGTGCCAGAGAATGAGTCCCCTAGGTTGGAAGGCATTCAAGAAACTACTGGCGAAGAAATGCTTCCTCAAAGTAGAATCGACCTTAATGATGGGAATGGAGTAAAGCCCTTGGGACCTCCTTTTGTTGATGGCATGACTCAAAATGAGAAGGAACATAGCGACTGCAACATTTGGCTCAAACATAAAAAGATCACACGCATTTCACAGTGTTGGGTAGTGTTTTGTTCTGTTGTACACAGGGCCGCTATGAGTCTAACAACGCTGTTTAAACAAAGAAAACAAAGAAGTAAGAAGGGCCAGCACAGCTCAAGCAGAGGGAGGAGAGAGCAGGTGGGGCAGATCAGAGGTCCTTATTTGGGTTATATTCTGTCTGCAGAGGCCACCAGGGACCTGAGCCTTGAATCTTATTCATTTACAAGGCAGCATATTGATGAACAGCATGGACTCTGGCACCAGGATTCAAATCCCAGCTGAGCTCATGTTCCTAGCACTGAGACCACAGCAAGTTATATAATCCTTAGAGGCCTCAGTTTCTCAACCATAAAAAAGGATGATAATAACATCTCCTTCACAGGGAGGCTTAAAAGGATGAATATTCATGAAGCACTTAGAATAGTGTCTGGTAGGAAGGCAACTGCACACAGGTCCCTAAGGTAAATCAGAAGTTGCTGGCTAGGTGATCCCAGCGAGAGAGCCTCCGGAGAGACTTGGCCAGCCAGGGTCTGCTTCTGCTCTGCCTGGCTCAATCCAACAAGTAATTGCTCCCAGGCCTCAGTCCAAATGGGTCGTAAATCAAAGGTGGTGCTCTCATTCCCGGTGGCTGGGGGTGAGATCCCTCCCCGGTAATCGGAAGCAGATGCTGCCGGCCCATCGCATCTCCAGGGGCCTGTGTACCTGGGTTGCCCACGTCAGAGCAGTTGGGGCAAGAATTTCCATGAGCTTCTAAATCAAAGGTTGTCAAAAAACAGCCTCCCGGGGCTGCCAGATGTTTGGCAGCTTGTTTCAAGCCAGGAGCAGGCAGCTAATGGGAGTCTCCAAGGCCTAGGAGGGGAAGGGCTGGGTCATGGAGAACACTGGGGACCTTCCAAGGGACAAGGCAGGCAGGCAAGCCATGAAGGGTCAGAGGGGCAAGCTGTGAAGACACCAGTACAGCCTCTGCCATCACGAGTATCTGGTTCAAGTTCTCCATGTCTTCCTTTCTCAGCCTGGGCACTAAAGTAAAGGATAAATCACCCCCAACCCCAGACCTCAGTCTTCTCACCTGGGACATTACTTATCTCAAATATATTTGAAGAGTGGGAAATATTTGTGCTAAAGGTCCTGTATAGTGTCTCATGCATAGTAAATCCTCAAAAAAAAAAAAAGTGGAAAAGAGAAAGAAGAAAAAGAAAGCAGTTAGGAGGGAGCTTTGTGTTGACACCTGATACTCAGTAAGTCTTTTTCTGTCCCTGGACACTGAACACTGAGGGCAGAAAGAAGCGCAGGATAGCCTTAGGGACTTAACTTCCAGGCTTCCTGTGGCCAAGGTTTTGAGAAGGTTCAGAACATTTCTGAGCAATCTTCCAGCTGTTGGTCCACGGGTAGCTTGGTTTTAGGTACAATCAAGACTCATGTCATGTCACCAGAGCTTGGTTTTGTTGTTGTTATTCTGTGCCATCAAGTCGGTATCCAACTCATAGCAAACCTACGTCCAACAGGTGAAACAGTATTGCTACTGCTTCTCTGCTAGTCATAGGGTTTTCAATGACTGATTATTTGGGGTGAATGGGTTGCCAGGCCCTTCTCCCAAAGAGCTTGGTTTTAGGTACAATCAACTTAGGACTCACAGGATGTCACCAGAGCCATCTCCTCATTAGCTTCCCCTGACCAGCTGCCAGATTTAGCAACTAAAAATACAGGATGTCATTTATGTTTGAATTTTAGATAATCAAGAAATATTTTTGGTATAAGTATATCCCACTAAATATTTGGGACATGCTTATACTAAAAATGTATTCCTATTGATCTGTAATTCAAATTTAACTGGGCCGCCTGCATTTTACCTGGAAGCCCCTTGGACTCTATCCTTAGGTTGGGTTTCCTGGAAGAGCAGAAGGGCAGCAAACTCCTCATGGCTCCAACTGGGTCATGGGACTATCCCAAGCTGATCACAGTGACCAGAAGAACCCACTGAACCCACTGAGGAGCTCACCTGGCTGACCTGCTCCATCCCCAGACTCTGAGCCCCATCATGCTGTCTCCGGGTCCTGGGAGAAGGTGTTTCTCACAAAGCAAAACCAAGTATTGGGGATAGGGTTGGTGCAAGGCAGGAAAAGCAAATCCACTGTGAGCAAATGCAAGGAAATGAGATTCTTGAGCCAGAGAAAGGGATGCTGGTACCACTCATTTTGGGGGGTAATCTCAGCTGGTAGGGCACCAAGAGAAAAAAAGTAGGTCTCTCAAGGTAAAAGAAGGCCCAATGCTTCTGCCTGACTCTGTGACCACATCTTAGAGGGAACCCCCCTCCAGGAAGTCCTTACTCAGGTCTCTTGTTGGAACCTCAGTGTCCTTGTTGGCAAAATGGGGATAAGAATTCAAACTCCTTGGCATGATTGTAAGAATCAACTATCGGAAACTCAAGAGACACTGGACTACGGACCCAGTTAGTTTTGACATCATGGTCACCAATTCAGAAGACAACATCTAAAAATTTACTTCCTAAGGGTAGATATTTTTACAAATTGGGGTTCCAGACTCAGTCATTTCTTTCATTCCTTGCAAATACCAAAATTAATGATAATTGCTTTCCAACTTCTCAACTTTGGCACTGTTAATTGGGGCTGGATAATTGTCTGGGAGCCTGCAGCCACAGCACTGTGGCATCCGATCTTGATAGATCTCAGAAGCTAAGCAGGGTCGGGCCTGGTTAGTACTTGGATAGGAGACCACCTGGGAACACCAGATACTAATAGGCTTGGCAGAAGGACACAGCAACACACTCCTAAAATACAATCTGCCATTGAAAACCCTATGAATAGCAGAGAAGCACTGACAATAGTGTTTCGCCTGTTGTACACAGGGTCACTATGAGTTGGACACTGACTCAACAGCGCTTAACAACAATTCTCTAGGTGAAGGCTGCCCCAAGCATGTTGTAGGATGTTTAGTAGCATCCCCAGACCCCACCAACTAGAAGTCAATAGAAACCTTCCCCTAATTGTGACATCAAGAATGTCTTTGACACATTGCAGAATATACCTGGGGTAAAGTCACTCCCTCCATTGAGAACCACTGTGATAACAGAATAAAATACAAATCGGTAGACTGTAACACTGCAGTCTCTGAGGATCCAGGTTCAATCCCCAGCACCACAAAGATGGATGGACTTGGCAATCCACTCCCAAAACAATCTGAAAACAATCAGATCAGCCATTGAAAACCCTATCAGGGTTGCTATGAGTCAGACTCCACAGCACCTAACAACAACAACATCTTCTAATAACATGTATTAAGATATGACATCAAAGGTATATTGTAAACCCCATATCATACATGGGCTGGGATTTAGCTCAGTGGGTAGAGTGCTGCGCTGCAGTCTCTGAGGCCCCGAGTTCAATTCCCAGCACCGCAAAAATGGGAAAAGGACCTGGCAATCCACTCCCAAGGAAATCCCGAAGCACTCAGCCATTGAAAACCCTATGAGGGTTGCTATGAGTCGGATACCAACTCGACGGCACCTAACAACAACAACAATATCATACATGTCTCACTGGGGAAGCTCAACTCTAAGGGCTCAGCCCACTGAAGTCCTGCAAAGTCCACAAAAGCTATAGTGGAGACGCCACTTTCTGAAGGAAGCAAGCTCGAGCATCTTCCTGCCCCTAGGGATTTCAAGGCACATTGAAAATGAGATTCACCCATCTTCAGATGTTTCCTGGACAAGTTCCTTATGTGGAGAAGCGGGGGTGACCAAGGCCCCATTGGGCCTTTACCTTTCATTTTACCAAGAGCCAAAAGGCTTCTCGGAGGCACCTCAGGATTCCTATAGTGTCAGTGTTTGAAGTTGTGCTTGGCTTTTTACTATTTTTTTCAAGTCATAAAAATAAGGACCTCAGCCAAGCTGCCATGAGTGGGAGGGGAGCAGGCGCCTGCAGGTAAACACCCAGAGACAGCAGCATTCCATGTAAGGCTGCCCCAGACCTCACCTGAAACCCGGCTTTGCCTCTGGCTAGCTGGTATCCTTGGACAGGGTGGCTCACCTCCTTCCGGACAGGGCCTGGCCCGCATGTCCTGGGTACTCCAGCAGGGTAAGGCTCAGAAGGGCCCCTCCCTGGGCTCAACTTCTGCTGCTACATTCTTCAAATGCTTGTTTCTTGATCTAGGGGCTTCCCAGTCATGCCTTGCCCTGGGCCTCCAAGGTCATGGGACCCATCCTGCTCTCTGGACTGAATTTTCCCTCCCCTGTGAACTGCTATGAGGGTTAAGACAGTTGACAGTACACACACTGCTGGAACCTGCCTGTAGGCCACCCCAGGAACTCAAACAGCAGTGGCTGCAGTGCTCTCAGGCCTTGCCCCACAAGGATGTCCTTAACCATGGGACTGTGACCATGACTCTGAGCTTCCGGAAACCTTGAAACCCTCGCTGTATTTTTCTTCCTCCCATCTGCTTCCTGTAGCAATGAACTCTTTGAATGAAAACGCCCATGGATTGGGGGTAGTAAGGAGCAGGACAGGCAAGACCTCGCCCTGATGGGGGAGGGAGGAAAGGGAGGGGCAGGCAGCACTGGCCGCAGCTGGGAGACCCCACCCTGTAGCAGTTGGCTGGGGAGGAAAATTCTCAGGGGGGGATTGGCAGAGCTGAGAAAACAGGGAGAGTCCCCAGAGACTTCTGCAGTGTGGAAAGAAGATGGGCTTCTGACACTGGCACCCTGTGAAGCTCTCCAAAGAGGGGGAGCACAGGTGCATTTCAAGCTGGTCCTCAGGATTCACAGAAGCCCCTAACCCCTCAGCCCTGGATTCCAAGAGCCTGTGGTCATCACCTCAGCCCACCCCAGAAGGTACATCCTGGCAGGTGCCAGGTGGACGACAGGCTCCGTTCTGTCCAGGGCCTCAGCTCATATCTGCGGTTTGCATGTGTCCTCAGACACTGAAGAGGTGCATCCACGTGGGATAGGGAGAAGGTTCCAGACCTCAGGGCACTGTTGGAGGCTCCCCTCTGGCCAGTGTGCTGGCCACAGCCAAAAGGGAGCCCCCGCCAGCAGGGCACAGGAAAGACAAGCCATCGGGTCCTGTGCGTCCACAGTGTGCGGTGACTACAGGAGGAGAGCCGGATCTGCAGGTGCTGACTGAGCTTCTTGGCCAAGACCCCCAGGAAGGGCAGGGCAGGGTCTGGATGCTGAGTCACTCTGCCCACATGGCGAGGACCTCCCTTCTTTACTGCTTCTCCTCCCTGCTGCCCATGTCCCCATCCAGAGAGGTCTCTCCCAGGTCCAGGCCAGGAGCTGTCCTCCTCGCCACGTCTCCTCCTCAGCTGTGATTTATGACGGCAGTCCCTCCCACACCCTAGGGCAATGCTTTTGAACTTCCCAAGCCAAGAATGATGCTCTCCACACTCAGAGTTTCTGCTGAGTCATACACTCCCAGAGGCCAGGAGTACAAAGTGCTCGGCTGGGAGAAGGGAGGAGGGGACAAGGGTAATAAGAAACACCAGGAACAAAAAACACATCCGCTCATGCTTTAAAAGTCACATCCCACCACATGCTCCCAAAGGGTAGGTCAAGACTTAGGAAGAGAATCATTTATTTCACAAAAAATTGAGATATAGCCATGAGAATATGTTACCATAGGAAAATCATCTCTCAGGTAACAAGAAACTGGATGAGGGAGGTATCCCTGGTCTTGTGTCCTGCTATAGTTGGATATGAAAGTTCCCCTAAGGCCCTGGTAGTAAAGGGTTGGTCTCAAGTTTGTCACTGCTGGGAGGTGGTGGAACTTTTAAGAGGTGGGGCCTTGTAGGACGAAGCCAGGTCATTGGGGCATGCCCTTGAAAGGGATTATGGGTCCCAGCCTCTCCCTTTCCTCTCTTTTTCACTCCTCAGCTGCCATGAAGTGAGTAGCTTCCTCTACCACAGCATCCCACCATGATGTATATGCCAGTGCTGCCACATGCCTAAAGCAACAGGGCCAAATGAACATGGACTGCAACCTCTGAAACTGTGAGCCATAATAATCTTTCCTCTTTTTAAATCAGTTACCCCAGGTATTTTGTTACAGTAAGGCAAAGCTGACTAACACATGCCCCAAGACACCAACTATCAAAGGAGGTGTTGGGAGAGACCCAAAGCCTAGCATTGCCTGGGTTGTTACCAGCTTCTTGATCTTAAGACCAAGCCAGTGTCTTAGCCTTGGCCTCTGCCCTTCTCCCCTCTGAGCAAGACTCTCTGGAAGTCCATACCCTCTGGAAAGTCATTTTACCTATGAGACAGGGGCAGTCACCAGTGTCTTTGATGGAGCCAGCCACAGGGATGAGGAAGGGAGAGATGGCAGCAGTCTGACACTCAACAAGGAATCCTGATTACAGGGAACTTCAGAGTGCTTTCAGTCTGAAAGGCTTCAAATGGAAATATTACTTAGCCAGTACATTTTAACAGTTCCACCAATTAACATACTATTCTGGAAACAGCCTCACTCATCATGCTAAGGCTCCAGACAGGTTCCCAGGAGAACTCCTCTCTCTCCCTAGGGACATGGAACAGCCAGAGGGAGACGCCCCAGGGTGGCCCACAGTCTTGCTGGTGAGAACAGCTCTGTAGCCAGCAGCCCCAGATGGTTTTGCAGAGGAAGAAGCTGGCTCAATGACTGCCCTGGAATTAAAGCCCCTCCACCCACCTCGAAAAACACTTCCAGTCCATAGCTTTCCCAAAGGGCATCTCCTCTAATCACAAGGCTAGAGTGATTTCTTCTAACAAATGCACTTGCAGGGCCCGAGGGAAAGGAGGGAGCTGGACCACGCCTGCTGAGCTTGGAGCTGCCATCACAGAGGCCAGAACACTTGACAACAGGTCCTGGTGCAGAACAAGTCTCAGGTTTTCCCTGTTGATTTGTCCAAAAGTCAGTAACATGTCTAGTGTCCCCCAGAATTCTTGCTGGTGCTACCCAAAGATCCTACCAGAAGCCAGTCAGCTGACCTCAGGTACATTTCATAATGCCTAGGAGTCCACATCTCCTGCCATAAAACAGGATAATAGTATGTATCCTCCCTACATAATACCAGAGTCCTCCTATCAGACTCATGAGCTGTCTGAGGACAAGGACTAGGGCTTATTTATTTTCTGCAGGGCACAATGAAGGTCCCTATCAGTAATAACAATAACACAGATAATGTCATATCTTTTACTGAGGATCTACTGCATGCCAGGAACTCTACTAATCGCTGACCATATGTTGTCTCATTTAATCCTGACTATAACTTTAATTTGTAGGGTTATTGTCCCATTTTACAGATAAGGAAATAAGGCTCAGAGAGAGAAATGTGAACCTACCTTACCCAACCTTTAATATTTGACTTTAGGTCATTTTCTCTCCCCTTCCCAACCTTTTTCCTTCTATTAAAAGAAGAAAAAGAGGACGAAGGAGGAGGAAAAGGAAGTGGAGGAAGAGGAGGAGGAGGAGGAGGAGGAAGAAAGAACAAGAGCAGAAGAAGAAAAGAAGTAGTAGTAATAATAAAAACTACAATCTGGTATATGAAAAGTCATTCCATAAATATAAATTATATCAAGAGCATCTACAGCTCCCTCTCCTCCCCCAGGATTGTTGGCTGTTTATCTACAAAACAATTATTTCAAGTCTCCTCTGCACAGCATTGGTCTAAATGTGGGAGATAAAATAATGAGCAAACATAATCATCCCCCAGCCTTCAGAAGCTTATAGAGAGCACTTTTTCTTATTTGACACAAGGTCCCGCAGTAAGTTTAATGACTAAAATTGTCAGAACAGAGGGCCTTGGTGGTTCTCTTGGTTCTGTCTCATAACATAAGGAGGTTGCCTCAGCTCCTACCATTAGATCTATATTCTAAGCAGAGGAAGGTTAGCTGAGTTAGCTTCCCTTCTGTGGGCTTGTTTGGAAGTCCTTTATAACAATAGCTACACACGGCCACCCACATCCCCTTGGCTTTCACTATTCAGACACCTCCACTGACACCTTTCTTTGGCCCAGCAACTCACTCAGGTTGCCACACAGAGCAAGCCAGAGCACCAGAGGTAATCCCGCCCAAGAGCAGCCTCAGCCTGTGACAGGCAGCAGCTGGTAAATAAACAGACTAGCTTTCTGGTCCTCTGGTGGGAAAACTTGGGGACTGTTCTAGCCCATCTTTCAGAGGGTCCCAGCAGAACAGGGCCCCAGGCACCCCAGTAACAACTTGCTCACTCAAACACTGTACATTTGGCTCTCATCCCTATCTCTTTTCCTACCCCTGATAGAACCTTCCAAATAAACTATACCAGCCCTCCATATCCCCAGACTCTGCATCCACAGCTTCAACCGACCACAGTTCCAAAATATTCAGACAAAATTAAAAAATAAAAACAATGCACCTGTACTGAACACCTATGGGCTTTCTTTTTTCTTGCCCTTATTTCTTAAACAACATAGTAAAACCAGTATTTACACAGCATTTACATTGCAATGAGTATTATAAGTAACCTAGACATGATTTAAAGTCCACAGGAGAATGTGCATAGGTTATATGCAAATTCTCCACCATGTACATGATATGCCATTTTAGTACCTGCAGGGGTCCCAGAACTAATTGCTCTGGACTCTGCCTCAAAGGATGTGTTTCCAGGACCCTAGCCTAAGATAACCTGGTTGTTTAGACAGCATCCCATGGCCAGCGGTGGCTGCCAGAGTCCAGAGAGAGAACCATAAGCTGGATCCATTACTGCTCCCACCAACGTGGGCTCTGCAGACAAGAGGGCAGAGGTACCAAGAGCATCCGGTAGCCTCTGCCAGGCCGACCCATGAGGTACTCAGGGTTGCCATGAGGACCAGGCACAGCCTCCATTCTCAAGGTCTTGAGCGGAGGCAGACAGACAAAGGACAGCCATACCAAGAATACGGGGGCTAGGAGGGAGGTATGAGGACCGGCTGCAGGTAGCGTTTGTTCTGAGCAAGGCTGTGTCCTGAGAACTTCACATGCCTGGTCCAATGAATCCTTCCAGCATGCTTGGAGGCTGGGACTATTTTTCCTATTTTTATTCCACAGATACAGAAACTGAGGATCAGCAGGGGCTGAGTAACCTGCCCAGTAACACAATGCTACTACATGGCTGGGGTTTAGCTCAGTTGGTAAAATGCCACTCTGCACTCTGAGGCCCTCGGTTCAAGCTCCAGCACTGCAAAAATGGGAGAAGGACCTGGTAACCCACTCCCAAAACAATCTGCCATTGAAAACCTTGTTGTACATAGGGTCACTATGACTAGGACCCAATTTCACAGCACCTAACAACAACTACACATCTGGATGCAAACTCAGATCATTTTGTCTAGCTCTATGGGAGGACGAGCAGCACTGAACCAGTGGAGAGGAAGGCAAGAGAGTTCCAGGCAAGGGGCACAGCATGTACAAAGGCCCAGAGGCTACAGCACTGCCAGAGGCCCCATGGTCTGGGGGCCCCTGCCCAGGCCTCCTTAACCTACCTGCCCCAAGAGAAAGGAAGCCCAGCTTTTGTTCAAAGGAGCCCCTCTGTCTGCTGGAAGAGGAAGCTCTTCATTCTCTCTGGCCTACTTGTTGGCTCTCTTACACACACATACACTCATACACATCCTCATATCTTTTCCCCTGCATACCACACTGCCACACTCAACCACCTCAATGGCCCAACTCCCAGTGCCACTTGTTTATACCCCAATGCACACCACCAGCTCTCTGTTACCTCTAAATCAAGTCGCCAGCTTCCCACATTCACACCAAGGGCCCTCCAAGGCTCACTTTCAGAACTCGAGAGTCATAAATCCAAATCCCAGGTTGTAATAAGGTCGAATGAGATTGTATCAGTAAAGTGCATGGCATGGTGTTTGGTGTACATTAGCCATTTTTACTATTACTTTTTGCTTGTTTGTTTGTTTTTTGAAACAGAATCTCATTATGTAGCCAATGCTGGCCTCAAACTCATGATCCTCCTGCCCCTGCAACCCAAGTGCTAGGATTACAGGAGTGTGCCTCTATGCCTGGCTTTTACTTACAATTATTAAAATAGTAATAATAGTAGCTTAGAATATGCATCCTTGCTGACACATCTCCATAATCATGAGTCTGAGGTCAGCCTGGGTAGATAGTGGGTTCAAGGCCAATCTAGGCTGCATAGTGAGTTCAAGGCCACCCTGGGCTACATATTTAGAACTTGTCTGAAAAACAATTAAAATGAAAGAATATGTACGCTGCACTACACCCTCGTATAGTGCCCCATAGTGGGTCGTAACTGTTCCGGCCACCTGGAATACCATCTCTTGCCCTCTCTGTCCAGCCATCCCCTCCAGCCAGCCCTCCTCTGGCTCCACAGGTCTCTAGCGTGGCTGCACATTAGAGTCACTGGGGAGCTTTTAAAAAAAAAACCCACATGTGAGCCACAAAGCAGCCAAATGCATTAGAACACGGGGACTCAGGGCCCCAGGCAGCAGCCCTGCTGGTTCCCCAGGTGACCTAGATTTGCATAACCGGCCTGCTCTGACCCCTCCTTCCAGAGAGGCCTGCAGTTTGCCTCAGAATTGCCAGTGACCTTCCCTGTTTGATAACTGGCCGTGTATGGTTGTGAACCTGAATTCCTGCAAAGAGGGTCCACGTACAACCCACACAGTTCCTGGCGAGCACGGAGCCTTCCTCCCATCCTTGGCCAAGTCTTGATTGGCAGCAGGTGGAGGGGCACACAGCAGGCTCGCTCACGCACTCAGCACTGGTCCTCTCCTCCACCCCCACCCCTGCCTTCCCAGCAGCAGCCTCTTCTGTCTTGCACCCACATGGCTTGCAGTGGGGACTCCTCAAAGCAGACCCAAAGGACCTGGCCTGCTCTCCAGGCAGTGCAGCCTGACACTGGCAGGTGCAAAGCCGGCCTGGGTGCAGGTGCCCTCGGCTGCAAACCCAGCAGAGCCCCTGGCCTCACCCCCTACGGGCCCTTCTTTGGGAGAACCCCAGGGGAGCAGAGGCACATGGGTTACAGATGACATCTTCCAAAGATACCCATAGAAATATCTCCCATCCCATAGGCCCCACTTAGGAAATGACCCTGCCCCTTTGTTGTCATGTGCAGTATCCATTTCTGGCCCCTGAACCCAGCAGGTCTTTGTGACTGCTTCAGCCCATAACAGATGGCAAAGTGACACTAGGTGACTTCTGAGGGAAACTCATAAAAGAGAATAAAAGGGATTTGGCTTCCTTCTGCTTCCAGCTCTTGGGTGCTTGTTCTTAGAACCCCATCACCAGGCTATGAAGAATCACAGGCCATATGGACAGGCCACATGCAGGTGCTGTGGCCATTGGCCCCAGCCCAGGCCTCAACCACAGCCACATCAATCACAGATGTACAAGTGATGGCAGTGTGGCCACCATCTGCCTGGACACAGGAGAGGCGAGAGGGAGAGCCAGCCCCAGAACAGGAGAAGGTAATAATAATATGGAAGTGAATGTTGCTAGGCACAGCTGGGTGTGCCCACGATCCCAGCACTGTGAAGGGTGAGGCAGGAAGATTGTGGGTTCCAGGCCAGCCTAGGTTATATAGTGAGACCCTGTCTCAAAACAAGAAAGAAAGAAAAAAAAAGAGAAGAGAAGAAGAGAGAGAAGAGGAGAGGAGAGAAAAAGAAGAGAGAGAGAGAGAGAAAGGAAAAAGGAAGGAAGGAAGGAAGGAAGGGAAGGAGGGAAGGAAGGGAAGGAAGGAAGGAGGGAGGAAGAGAGGAGGAGGGAGAGGGAGAAGGAAGGAAGGAAAGAAGAAAAGAAAAAGAGAAAGAGAAAGAAAGAAAAAAGAGGAAGGAAGGAAGGGAAGGAAGGAGGGAGGACGGAAGGAAAGAAAGGAAAGAAAAGAAAAGAGAAAAAAGGAAAGAGAGAAGGAAGAAAGGAAGAGAGGAAGGAAGGAAGGGAGGGAAGGAGGAAGAGAGGGAGGAAGGTGCTGCAGACGAAGTTGCGGTGGCTTATGGTACAGTACAGACAACTAATATGCTGGTACTGACAGTGGGCTCCCGGGCTCTGGGGCAGGCATTCCGGTGCTCCCAGCCCAGCTGATCTTCCACCTCATAGGAAGGGGCCCCAACTGGAGGACACCTTGAGGACAGTGGGCCAAACAATCTGGACCTAAGGGTGACACGGCACCCAGGCCTCCATCCTGAACATGGCTCTGGACGACAGTGAGACTGCAGACCCGTGAACTGAAGCCTCCTTCTTGCCTTTGTTGGGGAGGAAGCTGGGCAGCCTGAACACTCTCAGCTTAGCAGTTAGAGCAGGGTTGTCACCAGAGAACGTGTTTGACTTGGCTCCTACTGTGTGGGGTTTTTTTTTTTTTTTTAAAGAAAAGGAGTTTGTTGCCAACATTTAAGATTTGGAAGACTTCAAATAAAAACCTGTAGGTGTATACATATGTATACCCCCCCCCCATTACAGAAACAAACATGGTAAGATTTTACTCTTGAAAAATCAGACAAGCTGGCCCGCCTTGGCTCGTGATTTCTCAAGGTAACACCTGGCCAGAGCTGGGCATCAGGCGGGTGTTCCCTCACCAGTGTGGCCCAATCCTCACCACTCTCCATTATCTTAAACCTCCCAAGCTCCTCTCATTGCCTGAAACTGCCCAGCTACCAGAGGCACCTGATTTTACGTGCTTTTACTTAGCTGGCCACCTAGATCCCTCACGACCTTGCTGTGTGACTCGGGGAAGCCACTTCCTTTCCTCTGCCTCTGTTTTCTAGCCTGCAAAACTAACAGAGCTGTGCCTTGGAGAACCATGATGAGAGATGAAGTAAAAATGCATAGAAAGGGAAAAGACCAGCATCTGGTATATAGTGGGTGCTTAATAAATTGCAATTATTATCATTATAGGGTTTTTGTTTGTTTTGTTTTTTGTTTTGTTTTTGTTTCTTTGTATTTGAGGCCTTGGGTTAGAGTCCCTGCCCACCATCTCCTGGGTTCCTGCTCAGCCCACACAAGCTGTCTCCCAACACCCCACTCTGCAAATCCATGGCAGGCCCAGGAGAGCCACAAGGACAGGAAGCGCCCGGAGCCGCAGCCCCGCCTTTGAGTGTAAATATTAGTGTTGGCCCAGCCTGGAGCTCTGGATACAGAAGAGCCAGCGTGCTGGAACCTCAGGCGGCCTGAGCTCCGGGAGCTGCCAGGCAGAGGCCCCCAGCCCAGCCCTTCCACACTCAGGCTGCTCACAGGAGAGGGAGGGCAGGGGAGAGGACTTATTTGGAGGCATTGCCCTCACCATACCCTAGGACCAGGAAGGCTCAGCTGAGCAGCCTCCAGAGGCTGCAGGGCTGGGGGCTCTTACTGCAGCAGGACAAAAGCCAAGGCTGCAGCACAGGCTACTGCCCTTGATGAGTAGCATCCCAGGAGGGGTCAGAAGAGCCAAGCCTCCCTCAGGAAGGCCAAGTCCAGAGCAGGTGCAGTTGGCTTCTGCAGCCAAGCTGAGCAACCCACTGCAGCTATAATTATCTGGTTATTTCAGGCAGAAGGAAGGAAGGAAGGAAGGAAGGAAGGAAGGAAGGAAGGAAGGAAGGAAGGAGGGAAGGAAGGAAGGAAGGAAGGGGAAGGAAGGGAGAAGAGAGGGGGAGGGGGAGGGGGAAGGAGGGAGGAAAGAAAGGCCAAGGACTTTGGATGGAGCCACAGAGGTTCAGCTGTCTGTACTGGCTCAGCTAGACCCACTTGGCTCCTTGAAGCTACTAGGGATGGATGGCCATTACTATTGTCACACTTGGAACTCTAAGGGACTCAAGGTTGGAAAGGCAGTGGGTTCTCTTATCTTCTCTATTGACAGCATAACTTCAGTAACCTTCCTGGGGATGAGATCCCAGTGTGACTCCCAGCCTTTCTTCCCCTGCACCTCCCTAAGGAAGGCAAAGGTTACAATGACAGCCTAGCTTGCTCCATCCCAGCCTCTGCTAGGAACCATTCCATGTCAGTTAGTGGACGGAAGCCATTTTCTTTTTAACTGCTATATAGTATTCCCTCTACACATGTGGTGTGGCTGCTGTAATGGAGGAGAAGGTGGCCACATGACTATTATCCATGGGCTGGTCAGCTGTCCACAAGATGCCAAAACCTAAATATAAAATAAAATAAAATAAAATAATGCCAATTCAAAAGCCCTATCTCATGGGCATAGTAGCATTCACCTCAGGGCCAGAACACTTTTACTAGGTCTATAATCTTGTACAAGTCTCTTAACCTCTCTGTGCTTTATTTCCTTATCTGCAAAATGGGATAAAGTACCTCACTTCACAGGGTTGTTTGGAGGATGAAATGAAATACTTCCCCTTCCCCAGCACAGAGGGATAAGGGTGTTCTTGTCCCAAGGTGAATTCTGTCATACACATTGGGAAAGGCTTTGTGACTGGCACATTGTAGGCTGCTGACTATCCTGTGGATGATCAGCCATGTGGCTAGGTTGGTTCAATCAGTGGCCACCTCTGCCCTCATCACAGCAGCATACCACATGTACACAGGGAATGTTATGCAGCAGTTAAAAAGGAAGAAGCCTACCTCCACTAACTGACATAGAAGGGTTCCTAGCAGAGCCTGGGATGGAGCAGCTCCTCACAACTGGCTAGAAGACATTCAGGGGTGGTTGACATGTAGTTTCCCAGCTCATCTCTTCCCTGTGGGTGATACAAAAATGCCCTTAATCTTGGCCAGGCATGAAGACCCCCATGGTTCCAACTCCTATATGAAACAACTGCCTGCCCTAACTGCAACAGCAGGATCCACTATAAATGTCCATGGATGCAGTAAGTTTCTGCTGGGGGAAAAATCTTTCTCAGCTCCATTCACTGCCAAACTCGGCAAGTGCTCCAACCCAACAGAATTATCAGCCCTGTGCTAACAGTGACAGATGAGCCCGGAGGCGAATGGGGACAGCCAGCAAACAGATCTATTTCCCAGCGCTGAGATTCCATCTAGGCTTGCCCCCAACAAAAGACGAATTTCTCTGTGGAGGTGTCCACAGGGCCTCATGTTGGAGCCACTTTTATTCTCTGAGGGCTTCCATGTGACCTGATGCAAAAGGCTGCTGAAGGATCAGGGGAAGGAAAAGAAGGGCCTGGGAAATATGCTCTTCTTTGCTGAAGAGGGATTGGCTGTCTGGGAGGGTGAGTAGAAAACAATCAACTTCAACACAATGGAAAATTATTCTTTGCCCAGGCATTCTGTCTGATGAAGCTCCCAGCCACTCAGCCCCCAGCAGCCCTCTGGCAATTGCAGCAGCCTCTGTAGGGGCTGCAGGTAGGAACTGGATAAAGCTTCTAAGGATGTTAAGAAGGGAAGGCTCTCCAGCCAATGGCTGATGGCTGCAGAAAGGCCAGAAGGTGCCCCCCACACTCAGGGCTATGAGGGCTTTTTATCCTAGAGCTTGGTGCTGAGTGAGGAACTGGGGCCATGCCCCAACAATCAAGCCTCTCTAGGCACTCACGGACACCCCGTATCAGTCCATTTTCTGCTATTGAAAGGAAACACCTTACAACTGGGTTGTAAGGGGCTGGGTAATGTGTAAAGAAAAGAGGTTTATTTAGCTCACAGTTTTAGAGGCTGAACTTCTACACAGCACTGCAACTGTTCTAGCCAGGACCCCACTGGCTATGTGACATCATGGTGAATTGCATCACAGTGAGAGTATGGGCAAGGGGTAGGGCTCACAGGGGAAGACCAGAAGCCAGAGCACAGGGTGGGCCCAGCTCACTCTGGAACAGCCCCTCACAAGAACTAACCAGAGTCCCACGAGATCTACATCAATTTCTTTGGTGGAGGGCAGCACCCTCAGTGACCTAATTATTTTCTTCTAGGCCCCACCCCTTAAAGGTTCCACACCACCGTGAGGACCACATTCCCAACACACGAGCCCTGGTGGGCCTCCCGCAGATTATATCCAAACTGTAGCACATCCTCTATGAGCTGCTAAATGATTAAGCAGTTCAATGCCTGGACAGTCATCCATCAAAAGGGGATTGGGAGGACTCCCCCTCTTACCAAGCAGCAGCCTGTCTAAAGATCATTGTTCACACCTCTTGACACAGGGGGTCTCAGCAGCCTCCTGGAAGGAGAACGCTCGGTCAGCATGCGTGCTATTAAACACTGTGATTGATACTAGAGGCTCGACCAGTTCTCACTCCTGTGTCAGGCAACTTTCACTGCATAACAACCTTGAAACCGCAGCTGTGTAGAATGAGTATTTATTTTCTCACTCACTTGCCTACAGTTAGCATGGGGTTTAGCTGATCTATGCTGGACTTAGCTGGGCTGGCCTCCAGCCTCTGTCTCCTACTTCATGGGCCAGCAACTCCCTGAGGACTGTTATTCTTACAGCAACAGAAGGTCAAGAGGGACAAGTGGAAACTTTCAAGGTCTCTTATGGCTTAAGCTTACAATCAGGTACCAATGTTCCTGCTCCGGTTCTTTTAAAAAAAGCAGGTCATATAGCCAAGCCCAACATCAGTGGGATGGGAGGTGTGCTCCACCTGTGGAGTTTGGGATAGGGTAGGAGTGAAGAATTGTGGAACAATAACCTCATCTACACAAATTCCTAGCATGCATGTGTGTGTCCGCCTATGGTCACATATAGGTAAAAGAGGCATGCACAAAAACGTTTGTGATATTGAAAACTTGAGTAAAAAGCCAAATATCTATTCCCTGGGAGTGATGAAAGAACTCACACCACAAGTATACAATGGAATACTACATAACAGTTAAAGAGGAATGGAGATACCTCCATTAACTGATATGAAAAGATTCCCTAAGATGGGACAGGAGGGTAAATGACAGAGGGGCAAGGGAGAGAGACTGATGAAGGCAAACACACACAAAAAAAGATTCTCTAAGATATGGTAAGTGAGAAGAGCAGGTCACAAAACATATACAGTGTGGTCTAACAGGGAGGACATCTGCAGGAGGGTGAATGTGTGTGTGTATAGAAAGACAACAGGGGGGTATATAGATCACTGACTATTTTAGCCATGGGGAAGAACTTCCAAATTATTTTATTCTTTTGCAGAGGGAATGTGTTTGCATATTCTATGTGAATTTTTAATTATTATTAAAATACAAGAAGAAAAAAAATGAAATGCCATTGTTAGGGGCTTGAGACCTATTAAATGCAAATGTTTTGTTGTTGTTGTTGTTAGGTGCCGTCGAGTTGGTATCTGACTCATAGCGACCCTCATAGGGTTTTCAATGGCTGAGTGCTTCGGGATTGCCTTGGGAGTGGATTGCCAGGTCCTTCTCCCATTTTTGCGGTTGCTGGGAATTGAACTCGGGGCCTCAGAGACTGCAGTGCAGTGTTCTACCCACTGAGCTAAATCCTAGCCCGCAAATGTTTTAGGAACTTGGAAATCCTGCCACACCCAGGACACACTGGAACTTACTGTGTAGCCCAGGTTGGCCTCGAACTCAGGATCTTCCTGCTTCAGCCTCCCAAGTGCAAGGATTTAAGGTATGCCCTACCACACCTGGGTCCCCCACCACATCTGGTTTTAGGGATACAAACTCATGGCACAGACTAGGGACAAAAAAACCAGTGGACCTTTGACCATAAGCTGAGCTGTAGCACCAGGTAGGCAGACCCCGTGGGAGGGGAACTGAGAGGGAGCACTAGCCCAGGACCTACGGCTGTCTGCAGCCTACCAAGCCCTGCCTGTATCCAGCTGTCTGCTGGGTTTTAAAGACCTGAGGGTCACAGCTGCCTATGAGAAGCCATGAGAGTCCTAAACAGACAGCCCTTGCCTCTGTGTAGGTGTCTCACACTGGATAAGCAAAGAGAGAAAGGGAGCTGCCCTTCTGTAGGAGTCTTGTCCAGACAGAATGGCCCAGCTTGCCAAGCCACTGGCTCCTGGTTGGCATTCCCTCCTCCTGAGGAGAGAAGAGACAGGAGGCAGGGAGGGGGAGTCACTGCCTCTGTAACCCCATCAGTCTCTCCCCACCCTCTGGATTGCGCTATCCAGGTGGGCAGCCACTAGCCCCAGGAGGCCCTTTAAATCAAACGGAATGACAGGCCTGGCTCCTCGGTCATACTGACCACAGAACACATGCTTCTTGGCCCCATGTGGATAGTGGTCCCCTTCCTGGGCAGAGCAGATGGAGCCTTTGGCCATCACCTGGAAAGGCCTGGGGGCAGTGCTGCTCCAGGTTCTCACAGCTACTCTCAGGCAGAGACACAGACTTCCCCTAGGCCTTGCACTTGGCCTCAGAGCTGGGAACAGGAGTGATGAACCTGATTCTTCCATTCTGAACATCATTAACATTTACTTTCAAAGCCTGTGTGATTCAAAACGTCCCAGGAGGCTTTAGAAGATGTCAACAGTGCTGGCTCCCAGCCCCCTTTTAGGGCAGCCCTGCTGTGAAGCAGACACTTCCCTCTGCCTCCTCTTCATTGTGCCTTGGAAGCTAAGGCAGTGTTTTAGTCTGTTTGGGCTACAAAAACAAAATACCATGGACTTGGTGGCTTATACGCAATGGAAATTAATTTCCCAGTTCCAGAGTCCGAGAAGCCCAAGATCAAGATGCCTGCAAGGTGTCTGCGGAGGGCTCTATTCCTGGTTCATAGCTGGCATCTTTTTGCTGTGTCTTCACATGGTAGAAGGGATTAGGCAACCCTGCAGGGATTTTTCTATTCTTACTTTTTTTTTTTTTCTTTCAGTGCTTAGGAGTTGAACCCAGGGTTAACACATACTTTGCAAGTGCTCTACCACTGGGCTGCATCCCTAGTCCAATTTTTTTAATTTTTATTTTGAGTCAGGGCCTGGCTAAATTACACAAGCTGCCTCTAGCCTTGAATTTGCCATCCCTCTGCTTCTGCCTCCTGAGTTGCTGGGATTATGGTGTGAGCCACTGTAACCTGTTGGCGTCTTTTCTAGAAAGGGACTAATCCTCACACATAACCCAATCACCTCCCAAAGGCTCTGCCTCCCAATGCCATTGCCTGGTGGGGTCAGCCTTTCAGCATGAGAATTTGGAGAGACACAGACACTCAGTCCAAGCAGGTAGGAATTTTTCGGTGCAGCAGAGATGGCTCCCAGGTCTGGCTGCTGCCTCTACCCTGGTACAGACTTGTTCTACCAAAACCCACACATGATCCCGAGGGCCATACTTCCACTGTCAGACTCACATGCTCCCTGTGACATTCGGCTCATCTGCCACCTGGCCCTTGGGGACTCAGCCTGCAGCATCCTTCTGCTACCTGTGCCTCCTCACTCTCACCCCAGAGGAAGCTGGTTGTGCCCAGTGGCTGAACTCAGGGCTTCTATGAAGTTTAAATGAACTGCCTCAAACACCAAGACATTTCACATAAAAGCCCAGCTTTCTGGCTTCCCTCAACAAACCAGAAGCTCTTACAAGCCTGGGCCTGTCTTCCCACAGAGCAGCAGCCCGACAGAAGCTGAGCGAGGTAGAGACAGCTGCGAGAGGCCATGGCGCCGGCACTTTGTCCCTCCACAGGCCACACTGGGTGGCTCCTGACTGAGCTGCGGGAGTGAGGGACCCATCCTGTGGCTCTCTCCGTTCTGTCTTTCTGTACAGTGTTCCTCTGCACTGGGCTGGGCACCATACCTGCTGCTATTTCCATATAGGACTCAGTCCCCACATGCACACCCAGAAGACCTGCAGCTCCCATGCCAGCCTGCCACCCCCTCTTCCCCACACACCTCGACCCCACACTCCCAGCACAGGCCAGGACTCCTGGAGGCATCGCCAAGCTTCCCTCCCTCCACCAGATCCCATGGCTCTCACCTTCACTGCTCCCCCCACCTCCCCGCACAGCCAGGCCTCACCTGGTGCCCTGCAACAGCATCCTAACTTGCCCCCCTAATAACAACAGCCAACATCCATCCATTCATCTGTAACTATTTACTAAGCAGGTAGGAGGGGCCCAGTTCTATCCCAGGGGCAGTGAACAAAACAGATGAAAATCTCCAACCTCTTGGGGCTCACAATCTACTGGAGAGAGTCAGATAGGAAACAGATGAGCAAGAAGAAGATACCAGTGTGGTAGACAGCACTAGGTGCTATGGAGGAAGTTTTATTTATTTATTTATTTATTTATTTATTTACTTACTTCACCTCTTTCACTTGGGGTAGCAGGTGTCATTTTAAACAGGTAGTGAGGACAGGCTTTGATAAGAAGGTGATATTGGAGCCATGGCCTGAAAGAGGTGAAGAAGTGAATATCTAGTGCACCTAGTGCACTAGATAGCACTAGGTGCTATGGAGGAAGTTTTATTTATTTATTTATTTATTTATTTACTTACTTACTTACTTACTTATTTACTTGCAGTACTTAGGGGTTGAACTCAAGGCCTCACACATACTTTGCAAGTGCTATTCCACTGAGTTGCACCCCAAGTCCACTTTTGGTTTTTTATCTTGAGACAGGGTCTCATGAAGTTACACAGGCTGCATCTGGCCTTGAACTTGTCATCCTCCTGCCTCCACCTCCTGGGTCACTGGGATTATAGGCCAGTACCACCACGCCCAACATATGGAGGAAAATTTAAAAGGGAAAGAGGCTAGGGAATGGGGTAGCAGGTGTCATTTTAAACAGGTAGTGAGGACAGGCTTTGATAAGAAGGTGATATTGGAGCCATGGCCTGAAAGAGGTGAAGAAGTGAAGCACACAGCCAGCACCAGGCAAAGCAGCTCCGGCCAAGGGAAGAGCCAGTGAAGAACCCTGAGGCAGGACACTTGGGTGTGTTCAAGGAATAGCAAAGAGCTTTGTGTGGCTGGAGCAGAGAAGATAGGGCCAGGGTGGGTGGGCCAGGAGATGAGCCAGGGGGGTTACTGTGGATGGAGAGAGTGGCAGGTCACAGAAAGTCTTATGGGGCATGGAAAGGACTTTGTTTTTTATGCTCAGAAATGGGCTGTCCCTGGGGGGACTGAGGCAGAGTGGAGAAACAATATGGTTTTCAATTTATTGGATCTCCCAGCCTGTTGTGTTGAGAATAGACAGGGAGAGTCTGGGGCTAGAGCAGGGAGATCATCGAGGATGCTACAGCAGCAATGCAGGCAAAGATAATGGTGGCTCCAACCAATGCACAGAAGTCTAGGGAAAAAGGGAGGGAGGGAAGAAGGGAGGGAGAAGGTCTGGCTTTCTGGCCCCACAAGAAAGTAGAACCAAATATCTGCAGATATATTTGATGTAGGATGTGAGAGAAAGGGAAGAATTTGAGGATATTGCCAAGGTTTAGGGCTGAGCATCTGCAAGATGGAGTGGCCATGAACTAAAAAGCTGTCTTACCCCATTTTCTGCTGCTGTGATAGAATACCCAAGGCTGGGACATTCACAAAGAACAGAAACTTTGTCCCCATGGTTCTGGAACCTAGGAAGTCCAAGAGCAAGGGGCCCACCTTCAGCGAGGGCTTTTGTACTGTCATCCCATGGCAGAAGGCAGAAAAGCAAGAGTGTGCATGTGAGAGCTATAGGTGACCCAACTCCCTGTTATAATAAGCCCATGTCGCAAGAAAGAACCCCACCCCTGAAATAATGATGGTCATCCGTTCCTGAGGGCGGAGCCCTTGAGACTAGAGCACTTCTCAAAGGTCTCAACTGTCAACACTGCTGCACTGGGAATTAAGGTTCCAACACATGAACACTGGGGCACACAAGCAAACCAGAGCGGGCAGTCACCTTACTACATCCCAAGCCGTGGACACAAATGCTTTACTTGAGTTATTTAGTCAATTCTCCTCTAAAACAATAAGATCAAATCCAGTGCAGTGCTCAATGCTGCAATGCACAGATTAAATCTGCAAGAGGATGAGGGCAGGGCTGACGGTTTCGCTGGCTGAGCTCCGGGCTCCTGAGCCAGCCTGCCTGGCTCCAGCCTTGGTCCCACCATTCTCCGGCTGCACGGTCCAGAGTGGCTGATTGCACAATTGTTCCAGTCAGGGATACAAAACAAAGCGTCCCACACTTAGCAAGAACCATTATCTATTATTATCCCTCATGCTTCTAAGGCTGACTGAGCTCAGCCGGGTCGATCTCCCTCGGAGTCATTCGTGCGGTGTTAGCCAGGCATGGGGCTGGGGACAGAGGCATCTCTTAGGCCTGCTGCCTGGGCTGGAGGGATGCATGCAAACCGCTAAGATTAGAGTGGCTGTGGCCGTGAGGGCTCTGTCTCTCTCTCTGATGTTTTCCCACAGGGTCTCTCCAGCAGAAGGGCCTCAAGGCTGCTTGACCTCTTTCATGGAGGCTCAGGGCTCCAAAGGGATATGTTTCGAAGGAGAAAGAACCAGTGGAAGCTACCCCACCATTCCAACCTGCTCTCGAGGTCTCCTGTGTCATCTCTACCTGTTCTAATTACTTGAAATCAAGCCACTAATCCCAGCCTGTGTTCAGGGGGAAGGGAGTTGGACTTGACCTCCTGAAAGGAGTCTCAAAGACCCTGCAGGCAGGTTTTGCAACCTCCACAATGACTTCTGTCCATCAGCACCCTCATCAACAGGGGGACTATGACGACAGTGACAGGGAACCTCAAAGGGCTGATGCAAGAGTGACATGAGATAATTCAGGTGAAGCATTTATATAACGTCCCTTACACAGTGAGTACTTTTAAAACATGGTTAATCACTTCAGGTAGATCAAAATCGAGTAACTTTCTAAGCCAACCACCTGCCTTCCCCCCAGTCTTCAGACATCCTCCTAGGGTTTGGCTTAAATTGTTCTGCATTCTTTGCAGGAGCCAGCCAGCCCTGACAGGGACTTCCAGCTGAGCAGCACCTGGCTAGGTCTGGGAGTTGGGCCTCCAGGTTTTGCTGCGCACCTGGCAGGTCGGGATTAACTCACTTCTGGCTTGTTAGTGAATTCACTTGCAGAGCACAGGGCTCAGGATCCCAGCCAAGCTCCCCACTCCCCCCACTCCCCACAGTTCCCTGCTCCCCTCACAAGAAGCCATGTCAGGAGAGAGAAAATAATTAGCCATTAAAACAAGTGCTCCAGGAGCATGACAAACATCAAGCCCAATCTCACAGCTGGGCGACATCCTGACATTTAAAATAGTTCCACACCCCTCCTGATGCTCATGAGGTGTCATCCATCTGTTTTCCCAAGTCACAACTGGTGGCCTAGCAAGCCCTCAGGCTGCCCTGCCAGGTGCAGATTCCATGTGCCCTGGAGTCCTGTGGATAACTCACACTCTTGTCATCTTTCTGGCAGAAGTGGCATCACACCAAGAGTCCCCCATGCTAGCAATGTCAAAGTCGTGGGCCTGCCTCCCACCTACTCAACCATTAACCCATTTATCCATCTGTCCATCCACCAAGCCATTCATCGTTTCTATCTTTTCACCCATCCTTCCCTCTATACCCCAACCTACTCATGGAGCCACTGACCCACACTCACTCCTCCACCCATTCACCCATCTACTCATGTATACACCAACCTACCCATTTACCCACCCACCTCTCCATCTCCCGTCCTTCCATCTATTTACCTATCCATCCAACCTAACACGTCTATTACCTACCATTCATTTACCCATAATGATCACCCACTAGCCATTCATATATTTATTAATTTATCCAGAAAGCACTTATTAATGGCAAATATTAATTCATTAACTCAACCAGCCAGGATGTATAGAGCACTTACTATCTCTTTCATCTACCCAGCAATAAGCACCCACTCTTTATGCATTAGTCTAATAGTGATCAGGTAGCAACCATCTATTTATTCATTCAACAAAAATTTAAGCAGGCATTATTTAGTCAGTCAGAAAGCTAGTGTTCATTGAGCACCTACTAGTGTCAGACCCTATTCCTGACACCTGGGATACTGTGATGACTGGACAAAGTCTAAAGCTTCAAGCAACAGAAAGTCTAAGCAAGACATTGTACCTGTCCTCAGATAGCTGTTCTGCCAAGCTCCCAGGGCATTGATAAAGATGCACAGAGGGCAGAGGAGCTCCAAGGTGCAGAAAATCCATTCTGGAAGCTTTAGAGAAGGCTTCCTGAGGCAATCAACAGGTGAGCTGTGCCTCCCCTGTGGGCTTGAAATTCAAGCCACCTTAAATCCCAGCTCTGACTTGGAGTTGTGACTTTCCATCTAAATGTCAGTTTTCTCACCTTGGGACATGGCGATAATTCTACCATATAGAATTACCAAGAGGGGAGGCATCTACAGTTAGCGATCAATAAGCGGCAGTGCTGACTACGTAAAACAAGGGTAGCAATGAACCAAGTGAGAAGTAGGAAGGAGGGCAGGGAAGGCAGCAATGGCCAGAGCAAGCCCAGAGGCCAGGAATTCTCCAGCACAGAGGCAGGGATCCAGAGGACTAAAAGTAATCTAGGTTTCTGCAAGAAGTGGTGAGAGAGGGAAATGAAAGGAAGAAAGGGGTTGGGGGAATAGATGGGTCACAGCACCTAGGATGGTGGACCTCAGAGTTTGCTCCTGGGAACACAGCATCATGTGGGCACCAGCTAGAAATGCAGATTTTTGGGCCTAGACTGCCGGATGAGAAACTCTGGGGCTGGGGCACGGCATCCAGCCCTGTGGGTGACTGTGATTGGCTAGCCTCTGGGTGCTGGAAGTCATGCTGTGCTGCAGGGAGGAGTGGAGGAGTCCAGGAAGGAAGTCCTGCTACTCCTGGCAGAAAGGACAGGGAAAGAGCACCCAGATGGGAGACTGCCCTGGACCGAGGAACCCCTGACTCCTGAAGGTGAGGGGCAGCTTCAGGCCCAGACCCCAGGGCATCAGGCCATGGACTTGCCAGTGCTGGCACACCGCTGCCCTCTCGTCTTCCCTCACCCGCCCCACCCCCATCGCAGGAAACAATGTGCCTCTTCGAGCGCCCGGTGCGTTGGCGGCAGCCTGGCGTCAGGCATCACAATGACTCTCATTTCCTAGGAAACCGGGAGCCTCACTTGTACCTTTGCTGGGAGCCTCCGTTTGGAGCTGTCACGTGACTCGGGGAGCTATTTTTAGCCTTCCCCAGCCCTGTGTTGTAGGAAGAATGATTTGGTGAAAATACTAAACTCATTAAAAGCCTGGGGGATGGGCAGGAGCAGGGAGACTGCAGCCTGGATTCGAGATTTGGCCCAGGCTGAAGCCCAGAGGTCCTCACAGCTGGGACCTGGCGATCTCTGGGGACTGCGCCTGGAGAGGCTGGGCAGAAGGAACTAGGGACTCTTGAGAGCTCTTACTGCTGGCACTGAGTCAGCCTCTGTGCTCCACTTTACCTGCCTCTGCCCACAAGACTCCTAGAAGATAAGAACTAATAGCACTCTGTTTTGCAAGTGGGGAAACTGAGACCCACAGGGACAAAATAAGTCTCTCAAGGTCATAGCTAGGAAGCTGGGAATCCAGGGCTCAAACCCAGGCCATCTGACTGGGAGCTTGGCCCTCCCTGCCTCCTGCTACAGGATGCCCATCTGTACCACTCACCATTGAAAACAGGGGTGTCGGGGGGACACCAGGGGTGGTGACTTGCAGTCCCATGGGGACCTGAAAGGGGAAGGCTTCTGTGCTTGGTTTACTGCTCTGAACACTCTCCATCATTTTTTAACCAGGAGCCTGTGTTACACAGCGGGTCCCTGCAGGATATCTCTGTTCTCCATAAGCCCCTCAAGCATCATGCTCAGCTAGGGTCTCTGGGTACTCTTCTTCCCCCTCCTCAGAATGGAGGAGGACTTTCTCATCACGTTCACACTTAAGGTCCACATTCTGGAATCATCCAGCCTTAACTTCCAATCCCAGCTCTGCCACCTATTAGCCCTGTGCTCCCAGGAATCGGCTTCACCCTTCTGAGCCTCAGTTTCCTCATCCGTAAAATGAAGACAATCATAATTCCTACCTCATTTCATTGCTGGGAGGACAAAATATGGTCGTGGCAAGCACTCGGCATGGTGCCTGGCACTTCATCAATTATGTAAATACAGCTAACACTTTGAGGCTCCACCCCTAACTGCTCACACCACTTAATACCTTTTGTTCCCTGACTGCTTTTCCCAGGATGTGTCAGGGTTCCCAGGGGGTGTCTAATGCGATCTTGTGATCCTGCTATGTGTGGTATTCACCAGGGACCTCCTCTCCTCCACAGCCTCCTCTCACCATCATTTATTGCCTGGAGTCTGCAGAAGGCTTTCCCTGTGCCCCCAATGCCAAGATAGCTAAGTGGACCCCAACATCTTGGCCAACAGCACGCCTGACTCCCAGAATCCTCCATAAACACCCAGGGAAGCCCCAGACTGCCGGCTGGTGTGAGGAGACACTTCCAACTTCCACTCTGCCATCTATCGAGTGCATTACAGCTATGCCTTGTTCATATTAGCCTGGTGAGGTCTGTAAGAACTGCCCCTCCTTTTACACACGCAGAAGAATGAACTTGGAGAACTGGTCCAAGGCCACAGCCAGAAAGTAGCACAACCAAAATTAGAACCCAAGTCTACCTTCGGGGCCAGTGTAAATGTCAGGTCCCATCCGGGGCTTGGCAGGCAGCTTGTCCCCTCATCTCACAGAAAAGCGTGGCTTTACCTTTGACCTGACGTCCCTCCTCCAAAGACTCAGAGCCTGACCTGGGGCTGCTAGGAACAGGGTGGCACACAACAGGCCAACAGCCTCCCACCAGCCTCCAGATACCTGTACAGAGAAGCCCCTCCCTGATCCCTTAGCCAACACTATTGTAAGTCTAAACCAGCTCTTCCCAGGAGCTGCCAACTTCCCAGCCAGTCCCAGCTTCAGAGTTCAACCTGCTCTGCATGGTGGTATTACCTCTACTAGAAAGCGATTGGGGAGAAGAGCTAGAGGATGTACCAGCAGGAGGCTATTCCACAAACTAGGTGTCCTTGGGAACCACAGGGCCCTTCTGAGTGTAGGGAAGGAGGGAGAGGGTCACAGCTGACTGTTTTCAGAATCATGGTTTGCCTTGGAAGAACATGCAGAGTCAGGGAGCCCTCAGCCCCCAAAGCTAACTTTCCTGGTGTCTTACCTGAGCCCTTGCTGCCGTTTACACCCAGAGGCTTCCTAGGCACAGGCCACTTTCCATTCACTGACGCTGTATGGCAACAGGTTTGCATTGGGCCCCAAACGATGACACCTGGGAGTTGGAGGTTAAATGGTTAAATGCTCAGCCTGCTTCGTAGTCCATCTGCTCATTAACACACCCTGCTTCCCCCCACCCACCCACACACACTCATTTCCTTGCATCATACCAGAGTTTCCTGGTGCTCCCTCCCAAATTAACTCCTTGTCCTCAAATCTTTGCCTCACAGGTGGCTTCTGGGGGATCCCAGCCTGACACACAAAAGACTCATGCCTTTGTTCATTCATTCATTCATTCATTCATTCATGCTACAAGTCCCCCTTGTAGGCCTGCTATTGTATGAGAAAAAAAAAAAAAAAAGAAGTCAATTCCCATGGGCCTTAGTTCCCATTCTGGAAAATGAGAAGCATCATTCAGTCAACAAACACAGAGCAACCCTGTGTGCCAAGCCTCGGGCACCATCTCCATTTCAGGCAACCAAAAGGCAATAGGTATAATTAAAAATAGACACCTGTGTACACAGGGCTCCTGTGCTGGTCTCTGTGCAAAGGCCTCCACATGCATGCTCTTAGGGTTTTGTGGGTTCCCTAGCCTCGGTACTGAAGGGTTGAACCCAGGGCCTTGTACATGCTAGGCAAGTGCTCCACAACTGAGCTGGATCCCCAACCCCTTTTTAATTTTTATTTTTTATTTATTTATTTTTTTGAGACAGGGTCTCATTAAGTTGCACAGGCCACCTCTGGCCTCAAAGTCACAATTCTCCTTCCTCAGCCTCACAAGTAGCTGGGATTATACACTTGCACCACATGCTGTTCTTTCACACCCAGAAGGAGCCAGTAAAGTTACCATGATTAGCCTCCTTTTATAGGTAGGGAATTGATCCCTCAGGGAGCGCCAGTGCTTTCTTGTGAGGATACAAGGTTTGCAAATAGCAAGGCCAAGATTCCAAACAAGGTCTCTGGGAATCTTGACTCCACTAAACCTCGACTGGCCATCAAGCTATACAGCAGCTATTGCCAGCTGGTGCACAACCAACATGGAACCAGCTCCTTCTGTAACCAAGTTTCCTCCATGTCTATTCACAGACTCAGCCTGAGTGGAGGGGCTTGGGGAAAAGAGCTTCATCTCAAGAGTTGGTTTCTGTTCCTTCCCTCACTCAGGCTGTGACCTTGGCTAAGGTCCTTCACTTCTCTGAACCTCAGGCTCTGCATTTGTAAACCAGGGTAATGGTGAGGGTGGACACTTTGTACTCTATGACCTGATGCCCTGTGACGGCCAGAATCAGAACTCAGACTTACTTGTCAGACTCCAAGTTCTGTATCTAAAGACATCCCCCAACACCACACACACACTACATATCCATCCAGGTGAAGATGTTGATAGAGGCAGTTTCTCCAAATATGTTTCCAGAAATTTCCAGCCATATCTAGAAAACAGTAGGATGGACCCTGCATACTTTCCCCATGGAAACCATGTTCCTGGTCCATAATTCAGTATAAAACACTGACTCTCACCACTACCTTATGTTATAGATGAAGAGTCCACTGATACTGATTCAGAGAGGTTAAAGGATTACCCAAGGCCACACTGCTGGTCAGTGGAACCAAACTTTGAACAAAGTCTGCAGCATCCTGGGGCAATTTTTCTCCCTTTCACAGCCCTCATCTAACAGCCATGGAAAGCAAGGGTCAGAGAAGTAGCACACTCAAGGTCACAGAGCAAGTGCTATGCATTGGATTAGGTCCCCACCATAAAAGATATGTTAAAGTCCTAACCCCCAGTACTTCTGAATGTGACCTTATTTGGAGAGAGCATTTTTTACAGCGATAATTAAGTTAACATGAGGTCACTAGGGTCAGCCCTAATCTGGTATGACTGGTGAACTTATAAAAAGGGGACATTTAGACACACAGACACACAGAAGGAGGATGATAAAAAGACACTGGAAGGACACCATTTATGAGCCAAGGATGCCCGAGGCCACAAAGCCAGGAAGGAGGCTCCTTCACAGCTCTCAGAGGGAACTGGCCTGCTGACTCCTTAATGTCTGATGTCCAGCCTCCTGCAGGGTTAGACAATGCCAATCTGATGTGAGAGCCACCCAGTTTGTGGGAGTTCATTCTGGCAGCCCTAGAAAAGGATACAGCTAGCAAGTGGGATTCTACCCCAAGCATGCCTCAGCTCTCAAGTTATGCTCCAGCCTGCACCCTGAGGCATTCTGAAAGGCTTCCTAGAGAAAGGATACCTAACTCCAGATGGATTTGGAGGAGTTAGGTGAGAAGTGACAAGGGAGGAGGGTTGTGCCCACCACAGAAGGGCCAGTGCCTCCAGAACTGAAGTGGTTGGGAAGGCTCCCAGGGCAAGGCATGGGCTGGAGAGGAGCCCAGAGGCAGAGAAGGAAGGGGGTGCTTCTGTCAACCCAGCCAGCAGGCCTTCGGATGTCATCCCGAGGGCAGTGGGGAGCCATCTGCCTCTTTCTTCTGCGCCTGTCACCGCAGCGGGAGTGCTCTAAGAGCATTTCACACTGGGCCTGACTCTCCTCCTCCCTGGAGCCGGGAAGTGCGGAAATGGTGGGTTTGTGCGCAGCAGGAGAGGAACCGGCTTGCAAAGCCCCCTCCAGCCTGGGAATTAAAGGGCTTCTGCTGCGAGGCCCACCCTGTGGCCCCTCAAAAAGGGCCATCACTGCCAAGTGTGTTTCCAAATAAAGACAGGCCTGGGCAGAGCTGCCTGGCCCAAGGGGTCATGAATGAACCTCAGACACCACCCCCAAGGAGACTCCTTCCCACAGGCAGCCCCACCCCTGCCCACCCTAGAGGCCCCAGAGAAGCAGCCTCCCCTCCTTACATTACTAGGAAAGGCTTATCCTTTAATTCACTTTCCCTTACTGCCTGTGGACCAGAGGCTGGAAAGAATTGTCATGAGAGTTCTACTGGTCTATAGCCATACCACCCTGGCACTGGACGGGAGACCACCTGAGAATACAGGTGTTGTAGGTTTAGGCCTGGCAGCCCACTCCTGAAACAATCAGCTATCAAAAACCTTATGAATAGTAGAGAAGCACTGACATAGTGCCGGGCATGACACAGTGTCGGGGAGACTTGATGGCACCTAACAACAGAGCAAGCCATACAAATGATGTGGGGATTTGGATGCCTTCTCCTGCCACCTCCTCAGAGGACTGCTTCTCTGTCTCCAGCCTCTTTCCTATGTTCCTTTTATATCCAAATTCTGCAGCCACACCAGAGATTCTGAAGGGTCCCTGGGGCCTCCCTAGGCTAAAGCACACATCTCTACCACCACCCCCTCCCCCAGCCACTTGGCATGTCCAATAGCCACTCAACTATCACCAGCCCCAAAGCAACAAATGTCAATAGCTGTGATATCAGGGAACCACAGGAAGACAGAGCAGATGTGTGGGACCAGGAATATCTGAGGAAAAAGCCCCTCCCTTCCCCCACACCAAGGCCCTGGCAAGCTTTTCTCAGAGGCTTAGGACTCTGCAAGTGGAGGCTGTCCTGCAAAGAGCCAAGCCAAGACCCCAGGAAGCCTGGATGGGCACTGATAGGAAGCAGCCCTGATCTGCTTGGAGGGGCCCCCTCAGGGGCCTGCTGCACACCTCCCCAGGACACGGATGGGGCGTCCTTAACCAGCTGAGAAGAGATGGAGGATGTGAGGAGTGGGGCCCTGGAAGCTCAGAAAGGGCAGGAGCAGGAAGAATGTTTCATGGAGACCTGGGCTGCAAGTGCTCGTTTCACAGAGGCTGCTGGGGAAGAATGGGAAGAGAGCTGTTTGTACCTGGTTCCTGGTGAACCCCAGCGGGTGGCTGGGCCCTGAGGGATTCTTACAGGCTTGGAGACAGCCTCTCTCAGGGCTGCCTGAAGTCTAGATCAGGCCAGGCTCCTAGAGAGAAGACAGATTCCCAAGGAAGGGATGGGGACTGAAGATGCACAGGCTCTCCCACTCCCAAGAGATGGGCAGACCTGGGGTGGGGAGGGGATGCCAGCTCTATAGGGTCCCTTAGGACTATGGCCCCAGGCCCTGCCACCAATAGCAGCCTCAGGCTGGCTTAGAGTAGCTGCCCCAGGATGCTGAAGATGGGTGAGTGTGCTCTGAGGCTGCGCCTGTGAGGAAGGACTCAGGGGAGCCCAGAGTGAAGCCAATGGACGAGATGGCTAAGACTGGGTGGCCGACCAGCACCTCAGCCAGATCTAGGTTATCTGGAAGATTCTCAAGGCACATGGTAGCTCTTGTAAAACTGCATTCGCAGCAGCAGATTTAGCAGAGGAGGAAGAGAGGAAAGAGAGTATGGATAGGAAGCAAGAGACAGAGAACAAGAAGGGACCGTCACAGGCCCCAGGAGAGTGGGCTTCAGGGTCCAAGGCCACACAGCTCATGGGGCAAATGCTCTGTCCAACCCACTCTTGACTGCCCACAGCTTGGGGGTGGGGCACATCCATGAGAGCTGGTGCCCCAAAGGGAAAGACCTGCCATCTCAGCACTGGGATTACCTTCTGGGATGAGGGCTAGGTGGAGAACAAAGCACCAGTCCACACTTCACTCTCAAGCTGGGTACGCTGGCCTGGGGCTGCACCCCACTTCCCCCAGCTCCGTTTTGAAATTGACATAGACCTGCCAAATCCCTGGCTTCAGAGCTGCACCTGATTAACACAGACCTGCCAAATCCTGGACTTCACAGCTGCACCTGGCGGGAGAAGGTGGCTTTGTGTAACTGGAGGAATTAGCCAGCACGGTCATTAGGCCACTCTGGGCAGCGAGGTAGGTGGGAAGTTCACCTCCACTGCAGGGTCGTTGTCTTCCTTAACATCTGGAAGTTTGACTTCTGAAAAAGGAAAGAATGGAGGATGAGTGGATACAGGGGAGAGAGCACAGCCCTAGAGAGCCACAAAGTGAGTGCGATGGGGAGGCAGGAAGGAAAACTAAAGGTGGGGGGGAGGGGAGAGAGCCGGGAGTGCTGGCAAGAGGCATGTGTAGCTTTCAGTATATAGCAGGCACCACGAGCACATCAAACACCACCTGAGGCCTCAGGAGACAGTCAGTCCTGGCTCTGCCATCGCTACCTGTGGTTTTGAGCAAATCACCCCATCTCCCAGAGCTTAGTCTCTTCCTCTGTCTAATGGTGACAGCAAACATGCCAACCCCACGAGCTTCCTGGGAGGAGAACCAGGACAGTTGGCAGCAACCTGCATAGAGTGTGGCCTGCACACTCAAACACTGCACTGGACATTGGAGCCAGACTGAGGAAAGGATCCTTTGGCCCTGGCCCCCAGTGTGCCTCAGTGCCACAACCAGCCCCAAGTTAGCAATCACGGAGACAGCACCCACAGCCCTCAGCCCTGTTCAAACACCCTTTGTGTCATCCTCACACGGGTGCAGTGGGTGGGTCGGTTGGTCACCATGTCTATGCAAAAGAGGACAGAGCTGAGGCACCATTCTAGCTATCGCGCCCCTGGTGGCCACAGGCCTGGTCCTGGAAGGGGTCCAGAGAGCTCCCTGGTGGAAGAGGCCCTGGTGGAGCAAGGCAGCTCTGGCTCTTGGAGGTGAGCAGCTGGCCCCACTGAGCTGGCTTGGCTCCCTCTCTGCTGAACTCCCCCCAGTGCAGCCCCAGGCAGAGCCCTGGCTCCAGGTGCCTTAGCCAGCTCTGCCCGAGTCTTCAGGAGGGACAGTAGGAGCAGCCCACACACAGTTGCAGAGCGGCTGGGATCAAGAAGTACTGAAGCAAGGCAGGTGGGGGTGAGGGGTACACGCACTTGTAAGAGAGGTAGGGGGTGTTTGTGTGCAGCTTGGGGGGGTGTTGTAGTGTGTGCGTGCAGTGTGTTTTTGTGGTACATGATATGGGGTGTGTGAAGCATGTGAGAGCGGTGTGTGTAGGCGAGGGTGAGGGGTGCATGTGTGCAGGACAGGAGAGTGAAGCGGGGCAGGGAGGAGGGAGAGAAGGGAAACAGGAGGGAAAGGAGGCCAGGGGATAGGGGCACCTGCACCTACTGGCCCCTTCTCTGGCTATCAGAGCTCTGGGGGCCTCGTGGAGCCTCCAGGCCGTGGGCTGGAAACCCACTCAAGCGCCCCGCTCTGTGGCCGTCCCTCGGCTGAGGCTGTCGCGGGGCTCGGCTGAGCTCCGGCGTCCGCTCTTCACCGCCCCTGCCCCGCCCTTCCTGAGGCGCGGGGGGCCACAGATCTGGACATGATTTTCGGTCTGGTGTCAGGTCTTGGCCATTGGCTGGCTACCGCCAGGTTTGCTGCTAACAGGGTGAGGCGGTGAGCAGGCCCTCAGCCTCACCTGCCTTGGGTGATTTGCATGGCCACTCATGTTAGCGGTCATGACGCCAAGCGACGGGCTCCTAGGCTTTGCCACAGAGCGCACCGGAGGTGCCGGCGCAGCGGCGCACGCCTGTAATCCCAGCCTCTCAGGAAGGAGAGGCAGGCGGACTGCAGGGCCCAGGCCGAGGCAGCTTGTGTAATTCAGCGAGATGTTGTCTCACGATAAACATTTTTTTTTGAAAAGGGGCTGGGGGTGCAGCTCAGTGGTAGAGCGCTTGCAAAGTATGCGCGAGGCCTTTGGGTTAAGCCCGCCAGGACCGGAGGGGAAAAACAAACAAACAACAAAAAAATACCTGCCATGAGGGTCACAGTTTAAGGTTGCCTGGGTTGTTTTTTCAGGAACTTGGCGGTGACTCAAATAGGTGCAAAGTATGGACCTTTCAGAGGACCAAACTCTTCCCTCAGAGCGTGCCTCAGAGGGTGCTACCTCCTCCATTTTCTAACCCGCGTCCCACCAAGGGCGGGAAGTGTGGTTACGCATGCGCAGACCACCCACTGTGTCTGCCGCCAATCAGCTTCTTCCCCGCCCTACAGACCACCTGCAGCTGCCGTGTGTGTGTGTGTGCGTGTGTGTGTGCGTGCGTGTGTGTGTGCGCGCGCGCGCGCGCACGCGCGCAATATTGGAGGCTAAACCTAGGGCTAGGCAAGTGCTCCATCACTGAGCTGCATCTCAGCCCCCTTTTATTTTCTTCTGAGGCAAGACCCTGCTGAGCTGTGCAGGCTGCCTCTATCTTCAAACTCCTGTTCCTCCTGCCTAAATTACTGGGATTACAGGCGTGTGCCATCCACCCGGTTTACCCTCCTTCTTTATCCCACCAATACCTCTAAACCCTATCCTCAGGGAGCCTGATTTGTGACCTGCCTTCTCATTTCCACACACTGGGCCACCTCACAAGTAAATTTGCTCTGTTTTGGAAAACTCTAGGTGAAACTCGTACCTAGCAGCTCCACCCCAGAAAAATACTCCAAGACACAAACAAACTAATCAGGAGCAGAAAAGTTTATTTAGACCAGGGGGCCGGCTATTTTCAGTCCCAGGAATGGACTTTCAGAAAGCAGCATCCAACTCCAAGCAGCATCCAACTCCAAGCAGCATCCAAGCAGAATTATAGAAGCAGGAACTTTTTTATGGTAAAGGGGTGGAGGGTACAAAGTAAGTTTCCATTTTCCCAAAGCTCAGCCCATTATGAGAATTCCCGAATTTGACCTTTTACAAGGTTATCTTGTGACACCACCTTTTTCTTAATCCAGCCCTTCGGCAGGCACAGCCATCTTGTGACACAGCTGCACTTATCAGCTTTTGTTGAGGGCTGATTTTCAAGGAATCAGTGATTTTAAAGTGACCTTAGGCCTGCTTGCACAAAACAAGCCTGATTACAGAATGCTGTAACTGACAAAATGCCTGGGCTACTGCTGCTGATCTGACAGATTGAGCCTGACAGACTAAAGGACAGGTGACTCAGGAGACCCTCTCAGTGCCCACCTGACTGGCTGGTGGAAGGCAATGAATGGGTTTGATGGGTGGTCGACTGGTTGGTTGCCTGAGAATTCAAAGGACTATATAACCAGGCAACTTACTGTGACTGACTATTGTGATTGCCCCAACTACTGTCACTGACCTACTGCCAGACAGAGTCATGTGACTGGCTGGCTGATGCAGACTGATGCAGCCTGAGTGACCGACTGTGTGCCCCTGAGATCTGAGTGATGATCTTCACTGACTGCTCCATGGCTGCAACTGGCTGTCTTTCAGACTGATTGGATGACTGCAGTCTGCCTGTGTCCACTCAGTCCTAAGTGGCTGCCTCAGTTGTGTGCCTGAACACTTATACATGCACCGATTGGCTGGTTGGCTGGCATTTCCACATGGTCCTGACTGACCAGGCCACCAACAGTGACTGCTCATGATTAACTGTGACTAACTATTCAACTGGCAGAAACTGTGCCCAACTGACAGGCCTGACAGGGTGGACTGACCACTTGCTGCAGACCGACTAGCTGGCCGTCCAGTGTCCTGGAGAGCCTGGCTGGCTGAGACAGCTAGGGGCTTCATGGTGTGAGTGGCTGTGTCTCACTGGACGGCTGTGACGGTGAAACTGAATCTGGCTGTGAGACAATATCCTACGGACCAACTGGCTTGACTGTGTTGACTCATTCTGACTGACTGGCTGTGTGACTGATGGCTACTGGTTGACTGACTGGCTTTTCACAATGACTGACTGACGCATGGCCTTGACTGATTGATTGACTGGCTGACAGATTGAGACTGACCAAGTAGCAGGATACCTGATGACCATGGCTGTGACTCCTAGTGTGAGTGGCCATCTCTGACTGTAACAGAATCTCTCCATGACTAACTCACTGACTGACTGACTGACTGACTGACTCACTAAGATTGGCTGAGCCTGTCTGACCAGCTGTAAATGTGACTCTCAATGGGACCAGCTGTGACTGTGTCACCCTGCCTAGTATGGCTGAATCTGGCTGTTAAGACAACTGCTAACTGCCTGCCTCCCTGCATGTGTTGACTGGGTGACTGGTTGAGGTTGACCGTGACTGTGACTAATGGTGTGAGTGGCCATGCCTTGCTATGTGGCTCTGGCTGTGTCTCAGAGTCTGACTGTGAGACAATGGCCGACTGAGTGACTTTCCGGGCTGACTGCCTCCAGCTCACCCTGTAAACATAGTCCCTACCTACCCTTCCCAGAACCATTAGAGAATTGAGCAGTAGCTGGCCCAGCCTGAGGGGACAGAGCAACCTCTGTGGAGGGTGAACAGGAACAGGCCCTGCCCAGGGGCTGGGCCCAGATGGAAAGTTCTCTGCCTCACCCTTGCTGGGGCTGAGCTGCTCCTTTGCACACATTCTCAGAGTTGGGTTTTTGGCTTTAGGGCTATAGGGCCTCTCTTTGGGGGCAAAAAGGGAGGGGAGCTGGAGGAACCTATAAAAATTTTAACCAGTAACTCACTGACAGGACTCTAATTATAGGGGCTTGGGTAGGGGAGTGGCAGGAGGCAAGAGTGTGGGGGCAGGGCAGGCCCTGCAGCCGTTTATGGGGCTTGGATTAGGGCCAAGGGCTGCCCTAGAAAATCCAACCCTTGTAATACAGTACTAGGAAAACCTTAGGAAGGCGTGATGTGTCTGTCGGTCACAGCTCTGTTACCTCCACCATTTTATAGGTCAGGAAACAGAGGCCCACAGCCCTCAAGCACCCAGGGCATTTCCCCAAACCTAGCCCTCCTGGGGCAGCCTCACCAGAGTGGTATGGTGAACTGAAGCAGGGTCTTGCTCTCCCAGAATGCACTGGCAGCAAGTTTTCAGGGACAATTGATGACCCTGACCAAGTTACTCCACGGTTCTGAGCCTCAGTTTCCTCATTCACAAAAGGGGATGAAATCAGCCCTGGCACTTCTCCCATTAGCTTGTGGTGAGAGAAAAATATGACCCAGATAAAGACTTCAGCCCAGGGCCAGGCACTGTAAACAACCAAGAAATGTGAACTTTCATGATTATTAATACTCATCTCTCAGGGGATGCACTAGGATTAATTAAGATCTTAGACACAAATGTCTGTGGGAAGCCATGACCCACAGTGATGAAGTCAGCTGTGCAACCTGGTCACAGCTCTGTCAGCTAGCCCAGCTGAGTCCTCCCTAGTCACCCTGAAATGCCACCTGGTCCTGAAAGGATCCTGTGGACTCCCTAAGGGCACCAGCTGCTCCTAAGACTATAGTCACTGGGGCCTGGTCCCCAGGGACAGGAGGAAAACCTCTGGGGTCCCCTTGAGAAGAGCAAAGGTCTTATGGTCATAAGTAGGCTCTAGTGGGGAGAGAGCTACCTCCAAGAAGGTCTAGGCCTCAGGTCTTGCAGAGCTGATGGAAAGACCAGCTCTGCTTGGGAGCTGAGGGGAGCCAGGGCCACCCAAGAGGCCGAGAACCTGGGTGTGAGCCCAGAAAATTCCCTCCAGAGCTAACACTGCTATCTTTTTCTCAGAAAGCTGCTGGGGAGACGAGCTCACATAACCTTCATAGCTCCTTACACCAGCCAGGTAATGAAACATCCTCAAGGTCACAGCCAAGGAATGTCACCACCACCCATCCTTTCTTCATTCATTTCTTCCTTCAGCCACTTCTTACTTAAGAGCTGTAACGTCTATGGAGGCAGCAGAGGCAGAAGGCCAGACTCTAAGCTGGAGACCACCTTAACCATTGGCTAGACCCGCCACCTTGGCCAGGGACATTGTCCTTCTGAGCCTCGGTTTTCCCATCTGTACAATGGGGATAGGTTTGGGACCAACTTTACAGGGCCACGATGAGGACTGACAAAGTTCTCTGCAAATGCTTGGAAAATGTCTGTGTCAGGGAGACACAAAGGTATTCCTTTGTCCCATGACTCCTTCCTCATCTGCAGAGTCACAGTGAGGAGTGAAAGGATCCTGCAGACTCCCAGGGGCACAGTGAGGAGTGAAAGCATGCCTAGCATGGAGGCCACCACTTTGCTCCACACTGCAGGTACCATTCACATCACCATTGATCAGCCAGGACCTGCACAGCTCTCCAGGCAGCCCTTTCCAGCACAGGGTGGCAGCTCTGAAACAGGTAGTGTTTGATGTACTCTTTCAGGAGAAGCAAAGCAGAAGCCTGTGGATTCCAAGGGCACGAAAGACAAAGCAGGGTGGAGTGGTGCCAAACGGAAATAAGGGCTCCGAAGCACTGAGGACTCAGACAAGGGCTGAGAGAGCCTGCTGGGGGCTTGTGGTGGAGGGAGGTCCATTCAGAGGCCTGGGCAAGAGTGGGGAGCGTCTGGGGCATCCCAGGCCTGCTGGAGGGGTGGGAGCCAGAGTGAACAGGATGGAGGGAGGAGAGGTGCCCTGGCCTGTAGTTAGGGAGGAGGACAGAGCCAACGCCCTTGCCCCTGACTCCCAAGCAGCCCTGCCCAGGGTCTAGGCCCAGCTGTGGAAGGTCCTCAGCCAGCTTTTCTGCCCCAGGTCTAAAGGTTTTGGGTAGAAATCGCTTCCTTGTCCTTTCCAGCTTTGGGAGATGGCCTCTGTTCCTAGTCTCTTCCTCGAATCACTTCAACCTCAGCTTCCATTGTCTCAGTGCTTTCTGTCCCCTTCTGATCACATCTCTACCCTCCCCCCCAATTAATCATCTCTTCTCCAGATTCTTAACACATCTGCAAAGTCCCTCCCACCTCAGGGCTTTTGCATCTGCTGCCCCTCTGCCTGTAAGGCTTTTTACCCAGATACCCACATGGCCCATTTCTTCATCTCTTTCAGGACACTCCTCAAATAAAACCCCTGAACCCTATCCCAGTACTTCTCCTTCTTCTGGTGCCCTTGACAAATTCCCCAAGGCCCAAATCCTCCCAGCCCCACCCCTTTCCTTCCTCTTCAGAAACCCCACAGGGGAGACCAGATCCACCTATTATCCCATTGCTCCAGCCCCTTATTCATTTATTCAGCCAACAAAAACCAGGGAAGCGTCCACTAGGTATCACCACCAAGGGTCTGGAAATGCAGGGAGGAAGCAGACAGGCCTTCCCACTCAGGAGTTGCTGTGAGAACTTACAGTGCTCCTGGGCTTGCCCTCTTCATGGTCTGCACCCTCACTCCCATGCAGAGGCAGAGACTGGGGTTGGAATCTGCTGTTCTACTTGCTGCACTGGCCCTGGAATCCTGTCTTCCTGTCACCACTAAAGCCCAAGGAGCCTCCAGTCTCTGAGAGCCTGGCTCTGTAGGGAGAAAACAAAGCAAGCACCACCCTGCAGAGCACTGCAGCCATTCTCAAGTGCAGACCCCTTTGGCCCAGAGGCAGCCGGAAGAGCAGGAAAGAGGAACATTCTGGAAGGAAAGTGCAGCCAGCCAACAGAACCTTGCCCACCCCAGTCTTCTACCAGAAGGGAGGTCTTGCAACCTGTGGGGTTGGTAGGCAAGCAGACTATAAGGCTGGACCCTTACCTAAAGAGGACATGAGGCCAGCTTCTGAATCTTGTGTTAGAACAAACTTCAGCCATTCCCTCAGGATCTGTTTCTGTAGTTTGCCATTACAACCTTCAAGGGAAGAGTTACTGTTCCCATTTATGAAGAGACTGAGGCTCAAAAAGTTCATACATCTCTAAGTGGTAGACCAAGTATTTGAACCCTGGTCTGATTTCAGCCACCTAACTCTATTGCCTTTGGCTCTATTTCTGGGTTAGTGAGGTATTTGTTGGTTTTGAGGGACAAATGTCTAATTTGAACTGGTTTGAACCCGTTTCTACTCCAGAAAAGAAGTTATAGCACTGAGGGCTTTCAGGCACAACTGGATCCACATGATCTCACAATGGCCATATAGCTCTGCCTCATCTTTGGCCCTGTTTGCCTCTGTGTCATCTTCCCTTTATGGTACTGGAGATACCAAAGATGGCTGCCAAGTCTCCAGGCTTTTATTCCCTCAGCTTCACAAATTTATCAGCAATGGGAATCTCTGTTCGACTAGTTCCAGGAGAAGTCGTAGGTATTGTTTTCATTGGGTCATGTGACCAGCCCAGAGGCAATCATATGGTCATGATATGCAGTGTTTGCATTCTCCAGGAATGGATCAGGTGGCCACCCCTGAAATAGCAGGTGAAGACAGTGACCTCTCAGCCCCAAACCACCTGTCTGGTAATGAGGAGAGACAATCCACCACAGGGAAGTGGGAAATTATTTGCCAGCCAAAGAGACACTCAGCAAGCAAGACCAGCAGGCACTCTCTACTTCTTTTTAGTCCTGGGAAGGTTCTTTTGGAAAATATGTGACCTCCTCCTCATAGAGAGAATGGTAAGGCCAGGTGGCCTGTGGGGCTCCCTGTGTGTGGCAGGTGGGATTGTGGAAGACATTCATTGTGCATCTCCTGCCCATGGATAGAGTGCTGAGCCATGGGATTTCCTCTGGCCAACAGAATGCAAGCAAAATGAGGCAAATAGAGGTTTTAAACATATTTGAATCCTTTGGTTTGGACTTTTGTGCTTCTGCCAGTCACCAGGAGACATCTTCTGCATAACTTCCAATTCCAGAATGAAGAATCACATGGAACAGTCCTAATCATGAACCCAAACCCTAAAGCAGAGCTGTCCCAGATGACCCACAGACCCAAAGGCAAGACAAATCCATAGTAATTGTCATAAGCTCCTGAGATCTTGAGGGGACTGTTTGTCATACAGCATTATCACAATACCATATCTAACCAAAACACTTGAAGGGTGAAGGGTTCTTATGTTGAGGGCAATCTCTACTCTGTAGTAAACAGTCTCGGAGGGAGTTAGCACTCTGAGCTGTGGCCAGTCTGTAGTCTTCTCAAGATGCCCTGGGAACTGGGGGAGGCACAGCTACCATGTCTCAACTCCCACAAGAGGAAGTCTCCAGAAGGAATTTCCATATCTGGCATCTTTCAATTTGTGCTACCCTTCTTCATAGTGTCTCAAGGTCTATAGACTGTGACTTTGGTCAAGCCATTTGCCTTCTATCAACCTTTATTTCTTCCTCTGCAAAAGGGAGTAATAATAATCTTTAGCACTTTGGGGAACCAATTAGAGAATGCAGGTCAATGTATAGGTATCATACCTGGTGCTCAATAAATAGATCAAAACGTTGGATTTACATTTATTTTTTAAGTTATTAGGGGAGCAAAAATGCATTAGAATGTTCTGTCATCTCCTCTGCACCTTAGGAACTTGGTGCAATAAACACCACAGAGCAAAGGAGCCCCTGGGGCCCTAGGCCTCGGGGAAGAGGAGCCTGGTCCTTTAGAGAGGCAAGTTTTGATCTGTTTTGTTTGGGTTTGGTTTGGCTTTCTGCACTCCCCCTCCCCCGCCACCCTTGGTTTTTGGGTTTTGTTTTACTTAAAATCACACAGCTGATTTATTTACTTTGATTGTTCATCACACAAGTAAAAATAAAACAAAGAAGTGTGAACAGTGACAGCATTTACTGCAACTTTAACTCATGAGAAGAACCACGGCTGGAAGAAAAGTCACAATTTCACTAAGTGGAAAAACGCTGATCGCCTGCGCTTCCTTTCTGTCGGAAATTGACTGTGAGCTGGGATTTGAATGCCAATTGGCAAGCCTGCCCCCAGTCCAGACTTGTTCAGGCCCTGCCTTTCCGGGCCTCCTGTCCCCAAATACGCAGTTGGGAACTTGGGATGGGAACAATGATGGCTGTTGGATGGCAATAGCTGAGTGACAGTATACAGGCTGCAGAGCAAGTGCCCGGCATCAGTTCCATGTTTGACATTTGATGTGAGACCTGTCACTTCTCTCCATACTCCTGGGAAGTAGCAACAGGCTTCATCTCAGCCAAGGAGCCTGAGATTCAGAGACTTCCAGTGATGCTCCCATATCCACAGCTGGTTGGGACTAGGATCTGGGACCTGAACCCAGCTCTGGTTCCAAAGCTTGTGCCCCAGGGCCCAACTGAGGTTGTACCACACAGTCCTGGGTACCATCTGCCCCACAGGATGCTGGTGAGTCACTGTCAGCTCCATCCTGTGCGGAACCTTAGAAAGCAGCACAGCATCAGGCCTGTCTTCTCTCTGCACCTGCTGTCCCAAGCTGGGACTCGGCCCCACAGCTCCACCCCTCCCCCCGGTGGGATGCTGGCAAAGCTGCAGCTGCTTGGGGGCCCTGACTGGCCAAGGGCATCTAGAAAGGGCAAGAATCTTCTACCTATCCAGCCAAGTCCCCAGCTCTGCCCTGGGAGCAGGTAGCCTTCTCTACTGCAAAGGGCCATGAGTAAGGGGCTGCAGACCCAACCCTCACTCCCAGCATGGCTGCATCACCGCTCTGGGCCTCACTTTCCCCATTTATTAAAGAGTGGCACAAACTTGGTTCAGGGGCTTCCAAACATCTTTTAGGCAAGGAAACCACCAGGGAAAGTGCAATCTGACTTTGTATGTAAAAATGATGAAGGCAGCTGTTCTGGGTCAAAGGCCTGGGGCTCCGTGCCTGGGCTCAGTCTGCCCCGGGGCAACTGTTATAATGCACTAGCCTGGCTCATCCTTAAGGCCACATGCTTTAATGTCCTGCGGGACTTTGATAGCCCTCAGAAAAGCTTTTCTTCCCAAATAGGCCAATAACGTACTTGGTGTGCAAGAGGCAAAAACTCAGTTCAAACCAAGTTAAGCAAAATGAGGCTGGTGTGGGAAGAATCTTCCCCCCTCAGAGAGTTTCACCTTGGATCTCTTCAAAGCCAGGCTGATCTTTCCAATTCAGGAAACAGATGCAGCCACTCTCCCATTTCAAGCCTTCTTGAGTGGCTTTCCAGCGCCCTGGGGAGAATGGGAACACCTTACTTTAGCCTCTAAGCTCCCACTTGCCCTGGCCCCTCATTCTCACTCCAACCTCATTTGGAGAACTTTCCTGCCTCTGGGCCTTTGCACATGTGCCCTCTGCCTAGAATGCTCTTCTCTAAGCTCTTCCATATCCAGCTCATCTGACCATCCAGGTTTCAGCTCAAGGCTTTCCAAAGGCCTTGCTGCTCCACTCCAACTTACCGCAACGAAGTAGCCCACTCTCCTTACTGGTACTCCCTGCCCATCACCTTGTTTCCTTATTGTAGTCTGTAATGCCCTCATCCATGTCCTCACTTGTTTAGTGTCTATGTCCCCATCTGAATGCCCACTGCAGACAGTATTGTGTCTTGTCTACCGTCTAACCATCACTTGGCATGTACAAGTGCCAAAAAATAATCCTCTCGCTTCTCTAAGCCCAGACTCCTGGGCCTCCAATTCAGCATGTGCTGACAAACCAGACTGGCTTCCTTCTCTCAGCAGGAGGCCTCCCCACCCAGCCATGCCTGTAAGCTCATGGCCCCAGCCCATCCCCACGACCAGCCAGCTCTGCCCCTCCTGTCTCAAGGCCATCAACTCCTCTCTCCTTTCCTTCTGTAACGCCCCCAAGGCCAAGCTCCCATCTCCCCTCTCATGATTCCTCCCAGGGAGTCCCCCATAAATCCTGCCCCTCCAACCTGACCACTCAGTGCAACTCTGATCATGCCACACTCTGCTGAAGGGTTATCAAAGCACCATTGGTAGGTTCCATGGGAGTTCAGATGCCTTGCCCTGGACTACAGGCTCTACATGGCTGGCCGCTCCTGCCCTCAGAGCCTGTCTGAGCCCTGACATTTCTCTGTTTTCCTCAGATGGCGTTTCCCTGGCTTGTGCGGCTGTTTAACAGAGCATGCTCTTAGCATGTCTTGTTTGCACATTTGCGGTGTGGATGGTGGGTCTGGGCTGTCTCCCCCCTCACCACATGCTCCATCAAAGTAGAGACCTCATCTGCCTGTGCTCTCCACTGCATCCTCAGCCTTGTCCTGCTCCTGGCATTGAGGGGACATTTGATAAATATTGACCAATGAATGAATGATTAAATGCAGTTAAACGCCTGCCAGATGCCAGACATTGAGCTAAGTATGTAAACATGTTATCTCATTTCGTTTCCCCAACCATCTCGTGGAGTAGTTACTGTGGTACTATGATTGATTGATCAAATGAACAAATGAATGAACTTTTAAACAAGGGAGGAGTCTCAGTCCACCACACACACAGGCCAGTAGACGACGTAAAGAGTGAGAGGTGCCCAGTGCAAGGCACTAGTGAAAGGAAGGGACCCTGGAAAAATGAAATACCGTGACATCTATTAATGGGCTGCACTGTGTCCCCCACACCTACACATTGAAGTCCCAACCCCTAGCCCTGCAGATATGGCCTTGGAAGAGAGCATCTTTACAGAGATAATCAAATTAACATGAGGTCATTAGGGTGGCCCAATCCAGTGAGACTGGTGTCCTTATGAAAAGGGAAATTTGAATGGGGAAGATGATGTGAAGAATAGGGAGAAGGCGACAGTCTACCAGCCAAGGAGAGAGGCCTGGGGCAGATCCTCCCTCCCTGCTCAGAGGGAAAGAGCCCTGCCCACATCTTGAGTTCAGACTTCCCACCTCCAGAATGGAGTGATAGTTCATCTCAGCTGTCAAACTACCAGTTTTATGACAGCCCTGGCAAACAAATACAGTGTCCACAGGCATTACCATCCACAGATGTTTTCTGGTTCTGGATGGACCAAATGAGACTTGTTGGAAGGCACTTGGTGCCAGTGAGGGCACAGGTGCCTATCCCGTGAGCTCTCAGAGCACACTCTGTCCACCAGAGACTCAGCTTTGCGGGAGCTGAGGTCAACAGATCAAATGGGAATTCAATTATGGCTTGGAGATGAGTCTGTGAGGTCACAGATTAAACGAGGGCAGAGACTGGAGTCAGGACCTCACTGTAAAGCTCATGCCCCAGCCTCCAGAAGTTGTACAACCACCACCACACAGAGTAGGACAAGGTCAAGCCTGCTTGTCACCAATAGAAGAGAAAACCGAAATTTAAAAGAGAGGTCAGATCAGGTTATACATGGCTGTCCACTAGGACCCCCCTGCATGTGGTAACCAATACTCTGCAAAGCACACTGGAATTGGGGTATATTAGTATCTGTTCATTATTAAAATTGATTCTATTTTTCCCCTCCACTTAGCTGAGAAATCTCATGTTACATAGAAAGGTTAATTACAAACTGACTTCCAAGACCTCTTTGTTGGAAGCTTCAGTTTCATTTTCTCCATGAGAATTCCTTGAACTCCTTATTTGGGGATACAGATTCAGGGTGGCTTAGCAAAATCATTCCCTCATTCTCTCGAACCCCAGATGTAGCAGCCTCCCAGATGGGCCCATGCAACTGGGATTAACCAGGAACCACTTCAAACTATCCAAACCATCTAAAATGAGGTTCAGTTCCTTTTTCTTCTTTGTTTTTTCTTTTTTTTAGAGACTGAAGACCACCATCTTTTCAACATGTCCTTGTTGCAAAAGAAAAAGGGTCTCAAGTTTTAGGCCCACAATGAGACACACAATATTTCAGTGGCTGTTTGCTCCCAGCTGTGGGGAAGATAAAAGTTCTATTACTTGACGAGTAATGCACACCACATGACATTCCTCAGCCTCAGGGAAGCCTGAGAGGCCTCATGTTTTGAGTGATAGCCAGAATGGCACAGTGCAAAGCAAGCCTCCAGCACCAGGTCTGAGCCCTCTCCCCACCAGCTCCATCAGTGTCCCTGTTTGCTCCACTGCACCATAGCCTTCCAAGGATTCAGTTATCTCCAGCAATGCATGGATACTTCCTTGGAGCAGGTGGAGATGGTACTGAGTTTTGTCTACCAGATCACTTCCTGATTCTGCTGGCCTCAGCTTTATGTGGCCTCACCAGGTTGTTGTTACAGTACCATGACCCAGGCCAGGCCAGTCATAACACTCTGTCCCTGTGTTTGGGTCAGGTGATCAGTGAATGACCTAAATTCCCTGGGACTCATACTAGTGGGAAGAAATAATCCTTTCACTTTTTAAAATTACTTTTTCTCTAATATTCTCTTTTAAAATATTTATATACATCAACTTTATTGAAAGTGAATGTTCAGAGATAATGCAGCAAAAAGAACTTTTTCTAAGATTACACATTTGATGTGTTTAATTCATTATAAAGAAAAGAATCCACCAATTGTAGAACTTATTTTTGCTGAGTGATCTCTGCTTTTCTACATGTTCCATGATATTTTCTTTCACATAAAGTCCTTTCTGCTTATGCACTGTGTTCATCCAATTCCATGTCTGGTTCTAGGAATCTGCCTTCTCCCCAAAGGGCAAGTACTCTTCCTCCATGGATGGCACTAAGAAGGAGTCACTAGGAATGATCTTCCCATGACTGAACACCAGCTGGGGACTGACCCGGTCCCTTGTCCTCTTCCTAATTTCATCAGCAAAGCCAAAGTTCTCAGCAACGGGCAGCACAGCCTTGATGGTGAACATATCTGTCCTTTCTTTCATTTCTTCTTGAAGCACTTGACCTTCTCTGTTTGACAAGACTGCATGAACTCAACCAAACACATGACTGGTGGCCAGGATTTTGCACGTGTACACACCTGCCATCAGGTGCTGAGATTTCACCTGCAGGGCACAGTGACACACTTCTTTCATGGTAGCAATTAGCTACCCTGAGAAGGCTCCAGAACAGTCAGTGACTGGAGAGTTTCCTTCCTGGGAAATCTTCTTTTCAAGGTGCTCCAACTGGCCATCTTGTTGCTCTTGGTTTTCATCTTCAGCAGGATGGACTTTATCTTCCGCCTGTCCCTCTCCTATCAGATGGCTTTGTTCTTGATTCTGTTTGTCACTTGCTCCTTATTCTTCCAATTGACTTAGGTCTCATTTCCCCAGAAGGAAACAGATACCCATGAGGGGCTCCTCACACATGGGGCCAGGAAAGGCTGCAAGTTAGAAGCCACTCACAACACTATGGCCCAAATCTCGGTTATCTACCGGCTTCCTCTGAAGCTCTCCCAGCTGGGCCTGGCCATGTTGAGTTTCGAAAACCTCCACTTTTATCAACTGATATGTTGGGCGCACATTTTCTTGGGTCAGATGATGAGATTTGGTCAGCGGTGTTCCTCCACTTCCTCCCTGTTAGGTATTGCTCTAGTTTTCCTTTGAATTCCCACAGTTTCTCCTGGGTCTTCTGATGAATCATCTGACTATTTTTGCCCTTATTCAAAGAGGATGTCAACTGCTCCAAAGAATGAATCAAATAACTATTTTCTTCTAGAGTCTGGGTGACTTCCGGAAGGGACGTGGCTAGAACACTAACTGTGCTGTAGGGCCACAGACGTGAATTTCTAAGAACCAATTTCATCGCCTGATAGCGTGCTTCTGACTGCAGCTGGAGACCACAAAATCAATAATAATATCAGAGACTTATCTAGTATCTTCTGTGCCAAGCACTATTCCAAGCACATTACATACAATAACCTCTCTGGATCCCAACAACTTACCCCGGAGATCAGCACTTTTATCGTCATCCCCATTTGATACAGGGGAAGAAACTCAGTCATAAAAAGGTTAAGTAACTTGTCTAATGTAGCATAACAGGTAAGACTCATGTCCAGGCAGTCTGGCTCAATCTTTTCACCACTACCACAGAGTGAGGAAAGGAAACAGGAAGGGGTAACATCAATTAAACTCCTGGATCCAGCATGCCTGACGTTATCCCCAGACTTCCCAGTAACACACAAGCCAGTTCATTTGTTTATTGTTTGTTTGTTTGGTTTTTGAGATAGGGTCTAACTGTGTAGCCCAAGCTGGCCTCCAACTGACAATCCTCTTGCCCCCAAGTGCTCCCATTACAGGTAAATGCTACTGCAACCCACAATGGGCTCAATTCATTCCTTTTGTTCACTTAAGCTGCTTTGTTTTGCTGTCTCTTGTAAACAAAGGAGCCCCACTTAATACATCCCCTGCAACACATTCTTCTTGGGCAGAAGACAGGCAAAAAGCACCTTAGGGTTTCCTATAGTCCATGTAACAGGGCTGTCTATGAACAGAACATCCCTACCTGTGGTTCTATTATTAGTCTCATTCCATGGGCTATGAAACTAAGGCTCAAAGAGATCACACCCCACACTAGATAGTTAAATCTGCTGACCCAATGTCTATGGCCTCATGCACCTACACCTAAATCCTATTGTCATAATGCTGATTTGTAACACATAGCCCAACTACTTCAATTTGTTGTTGTTAGGGGCCGTTGAGTCAGGTCCAACTCATAGTGACTCTATATACAACAGAATGAAATATTCCCCAATACTGTGCCATGCCCCACACTTTGTCAGTGCTTCTCTGCTATTCATAGGGTTTTTGGTGGCTGTTTCAGGAGTGGGCAGCCAAGTCCTTCTCCCATTTTGTGGTACTGGGGATCAAACTCAGGGCCTCAGAAAGCGCAGAACAGCACTCTACCAACTGAGCTACATCCCAGCCCTAACTACTTCAATAATTAACATGAAGTATTACAGTAGATAGTCTGCAGCCATACCACTGTGGCGTCCAATCCCGTCAGATCTTGGAAGCTAAGCAGGGTCGGGCCTGGTAAGTACTTGGATGGGAGAGCGCCTGGGAACTACAGGCTTGGGAAAAGGACCCAGCAACCCACTCCCCCCAAAAAACAATCAGCCAGTGAAAACCCTATGAATAGCATAGAAGCATTAACAATATTGTATCACCTATTGTACGTGGGGTTGATATGAGTCGGACACCGACTCAACCGTACCTGACAACAATTACAGTAGAAACATAGATGCCAGGACAATTAAAGCGAAGCTTTTCAAAAAAATAATAGACGAGCTGGGAGTGAAACTCAGTAGTGGAACACTTGCCTAGCATGCATGAAACCCTGGGTTTGATCCCAGCACTGATAAGCAAGCAATTAGACTAAGTTATATGTGATTCGCATATTGTGCAATTTAACCAAAGTGAAAGATTCAGTGGGTTTAGAATACTCACAGAGTACCCTAAATAACCTCGTTTGGCAAAGCTTAGGACCCACCCTCCAAAGTTCCATAGCCTCCACAAACAGCGCAACCACCTGGGGACCAAACATATGACCTTTGAGGGACATCTTAGATGCAAACCATAACAGGAGACCTAAAGACATTTGCATTGGGGGTTCTCCCAAAACAAGCCCATGACATTCTCTGATGTTAAGAGCATCTCTCTTGGCTTGGTGGTGGTAGCTCTTTCGTCCTCCACCCTTAAATAGCAGATTCAGAGACACCAGAGAAAAGCCTTTAAACAGTAAATAAAACCAGGTCTCTGTGAAAAGAAAGCTCTGGTTATATATATCTTAAATTTACCAGAAGAAAGGAATATATAACAGGGATGAAAGAAGAGGATGTGATTTTTAAAAAAAGAAGAAGAAGAAATATACAGACAGAGAAAAAAAAAAGGCTCTTGGAAATTAGATACTTGATAGAAGCAATGGTTTGACTCAGCAGAGCTCTGCTCTGCACTGTCTGAAGACCCGGGTTCAATCCGTAGCACCACAAAAGTTGGAAAAGAATGTGGCAGTCTACTCTTAAAACAATCCCTAAACAAGCAGCCATTGAAATCTCTATGAGAGTCACTATGAGTTGGACCCAACTCAGTGGCACCTAGCAACAGAAGCAATGAAGAATTCAGTAGAACTGGAAGGTGAAGATGAAATACATGAGTCCTTAGGGCTCTGTAACAAAGTGCCACAAACTGTTTTCCTTACACAACACAAATCTATTGCGCTGCTTTCCTAGAGGTTAAAAGTGAAAAACAAGGTGGTGGGAAGCTGCTTCCTTCTGAAGGCTGTGAGGCTGAACCTGCCCCTTGCTTCTCTCCTGGCTCTTGGTGGGTTGCTAGCGCACCCAAAGAACACTGTCATGAAATATCATCTGACTCACAATGGTCTGACTCACGATCTTTCAACTTTAGAATGATGCAAAACAATAACCGTTCAATAACCGTTCAATAGAAATCAGACTACAAATTTTGAATTTTGATCTCTTCCCAGGCTGACAATATGTGGCATGATCCTCTCTAGCAATGCTGAGCAGTGGCAGGGAGCGCTGCTTCCGGTCAGCCATGGAGTCACCAGGAGACACAAAGGAAATTAACTTCATCGTGTCTTCATTACTAAGCAAGAAGTTTGGATAGGTAAGATGTCTTAAATGAATTTTTTCTTTCCTTTTCTTTTCTCTTCTTTCTTTCATGTATGTATGTATGCATGTATGTATGTATGGGAGGCTGAACCTAGGAACTCACACATACTTTATAAGTACTCTACCACTTAGCTGCACCCTCAGTCCCCCTTTTATATTTTTTAATCGCTAAGTAACCCAGGCTGCCTCTGGCCTTGAACTTGTGATCCTCCTGCCTCCACTTCCCGAGTCACTGGAAAATACAAGTGTACACCACCATGCCTGGCTTAAATGCATTTTCAACGTACAATTTTTTCAATTTATGATAGGTTTAACATGACAAAACTCCATTGTAAGCCAAGAAATAGCTGTATCATAAAGTCACAGAGAAGATTCTTTAAAGTTTCCAGAGGGGGAAGAAATCTCATCCCTGGCTCAGAAACCAGGGGATTTGGATTTTTCACCAGCAAGGGAGGAAAATTACTCCCCACCCCAGGGGACATACCAGTCAAGTCACCAGTGGGGCGTGGAGAAGGATGAAGACATCTTGAGTTTCAAAAGGTCTCAAAGTGCGTCCCTTGCACGCACACAGCACGTCCTTCCTCAGCAAGTTCCTGAAGGATGAGACTCTCCGAAGTGAGGGAGGCAGCCAGGAGAGGGGAAGACAGGACACTGGGAAATAGGTAAAGCCTCCCAGGGGGAAGGGGCGTGGCATAGGATGACGTTTAGGAGCAGCACCTGAGGCGGGATGGCGGAATGGGAGCAGATCAGCTGCTCAGAGGCTCCAAGCCTGTGAACCTGATGAGGGGTGAGGCGAGGGCTGCAGCTGCTGGGCTGTCTCCCCTCTGCCCACCCCCACCCCCGTTTTGCTGTCCTCTGACCAGGAGAGTGTCCCTGTGGAGGTAACTCCAGCCTCCTTTCACCCTCTGACATCTGCCTGGGTTTGGCTACTGGGAAACACTGGCTAGAGATGGAGGGAGGTGGAGGGAGACCACGTGCATTCCACCTGCCTGCTATGGTGCCACGTTTCAGCAGTTGCAACAGCCTGGCTCCCTGCCCACAGGTCCTGCAGGGCCACCGCCACCTCTCCCACTGTGGCTCCAAACCCAGGGCTCTGGTTACCTTACTTCCTCCTCTTGTCCTTCAGATATGGTGCTGGCCATGGCTCCCACTGAAGCTGGAGTCCAGCATGCTTCTCCATCGGGTCCATACCTGTCCTGAAAGCCGCCACCCCACACCCACAATCCCTGGGGTCGAACCTCTGAATGAAGTGCTCCAGCACCCCAGCCAGGGCTGTGTGTGTTTGAGGTGCACCTGGTGATAAGTAAAGAGAAGAAATGATTAACTCCAGGAAAATGACAGGTTGTGAGGGGAAAGAAAAGTCATCATAGATTCATCAGAAAGCTCCGCTATGATGCACACATACAAAGTAATACAAATCCTTAATACTGATCGAAGCTAAAACGGTGTCTTAATATGGAGAGTTGGGCAGGGCTGAGGGAAGAGTCAGATCATGTGGGAGGCAGATGGCAGAAGGAAAGAGAGCTGAAGTCTCTTCCATGAAAGGTGGCAGGAGAACCCCAAAGGTAGAACACCTGGGAAGCAGCACTGGACTTGATTCTTAAGACATGCAGAAGAAACAGAAACACAGAGTAAAGCTTTCATGAAGAAAGATCGAGGGGATACGGCTAGGGGTGGCGCTGCTGGTTTTCCTAATGTATCAATTTTCTAGGGCTGCCATAAAAAAGTGCCACAAACTGGGTGGCTTCACCAACAGGAATTTATGTTGCCGCAGTTCTGATGGCTGGAGGTCAAGGTGCAGACAGGCTGGTTCCTTCTGAGGCATCCATCCTTGGCTGGAAGACAGCTGCCCCTTGTTGTTGCCTCAGATGGCCATTCTCAGTCTCCTCTTCTAAGGACACCAGTCCTGTTGGGTCAGGCCCCCACCCCTGTGACCTCATTTAACCTTAGTCTTCACTTTTAAGGCACTATCTCTAAGTACAGCCATGTTAGGGTTAGGGATTCGGCATACGAATTTGATAATGGAGAGGGACAGTTCAGTTCAGATACTTAGCATGCCTTGTTGATCTAGGAAATTCTTTACATTGAGTGTGTTGAGCAAGACAGGTCCTGGGAACAACCTGACAAAGGCCAGTACTGGGTGCACTGGGGGCAGGTAGAGCCTTTGGCTGACAGACACTGGTTATATGTGCACCTCTTCTGAGTCCTGCCCTTCGACCATCACAAGAGACTCACTGTCCAGGGCTACAGAGATGGAGTCCCGTTCAACAAAGACCTTCCTGAGCTGTGCGGGTTAAATGGGTACCTGAAACACCATCTTAGCCAGCTGTGCAGACCGAGTGCCTCAATGACACTGGTCCTGAGCCATCCTTCCTTGGTCCCTGGAGAGTCCCAGGAGAAAGGACTGGCATGTCTGAGCCCTGTCAGGATGCTGTGCGGGAGGTCAGGAGGACCCTCCTGGCAAGGGGGAGCCTTTAGGGCAAAAGTGGAGAGAAATATGCTGGCATGTGACACACAAAGAGGAAACAGCCAAAGCATGGCGTGTGAACCCCAGGGAAGGAAAAGTTCTGCCCTTCAGAGCTGCAGTGCAGGGCTCCCCCAGAGGGACAGCTGCCTCCTGGGATGACACCTCCCAGAAGTCCATCCTTCAGGGGAATCATAAGATAGAGTAAGACTCCTCAGTGGGGGCAGGAGCTGGGGAAGTGACAGAGGGTACAGGGGAGGGTGCTGTCCTGGAACCATGTCCTTTGAACTCTGATTTGCCGCAGAGTTGAAGCTGGGCTTCCTGCCTGAGGGGGCACTTGGCTTTGTTGGGGAGGCAAGCTAAGAAAAGAGGAGGTTATCAGCCAACTTTCCCACGGTGCCGCCAAAGGCTTTTAAAGGCTTTCAGGAGTGTGTGTGTGAGAAAGGGCTTCTGGCTCAGTCTGCCAGCTGCCAGGCACTAGCAAATGCACAGAGTGGGGCCTGGAAGCATATTGCTGGGTCTCAGAAAACAATACCCCAGAGTATGGGGCACTGGCCTACCCAGTGCTTTGAACTACAGAGACAAGTTCTGTCAGACCTGCTCCTGCCCACTTGTCCATAACACTCTTGATCTCCCTTCAAAGTGCAAGGAGGCCTTTCTCAGAAATATCCTTCTCTGCCTAAGGACAGATTCTCCAAAACGGTACTTGGTTGTCATGAGTCCCCTCTCTTGGAATCACTTGACCAGGGAAGATGAACTGAACAACAGGGAAAAGACTCAAGGTTGACCCCACAGACTTTGTCACATGCTGTCCTCTATTCTGAGGGAGAAGTTCTATTACCTGAGACTATCTGCATCATGAAGCCACCTTTGCTCACTGCACCTTCCTCCCTCCCTTTCTTTTCCCATTATAGTCTCCAGTACCCTCCAGAAGCCCCAAGCCTCTGTTCCTTATAGCTCAGGACGCTACATACACTTCAGTCATATGACCCTCGGTATCAGGAGGCACGTGAAGGTCACACGGCCTGTCTTTGAGTCTCAGAATTTGTGACAGTCCACACACATGCATGTAATTGAAATGGTTCTCCTGCTAACCAGTACACTGTTAGTTTATTTCACACACTCAGGGATCAACAGTAGGAAATTTTTCTCTCCCCTACATCACACCGTGGCAAATATATATTTCCTCCCCCTCCTACCTGTCCCCAAACTAGGCACCATGCCTCAGTGGGTAGGAAAGCAGCAGATTTTCTCGAAGCTTCCAACCCAAGCACCCTTGGAGGCAAAGGAGCACAGTGAGAACAGGGAGTCCCTGAGGCCTAGCAAGTTGCTCCTGGAACACGTGTTGGATTTGCATTTCACCCCCCTCCATCACTCTGCTACTGATACTGTCTTTTGGTCCCCTGCTCTGTGCCAGGTGGCACACCGCCCTCCTAGGCCCTGTGAGGGAGTCACCTGAACTCGATAAACCCGACACTTCCTTCCAGCAGCAATCTATTAAGCACAGTCTTCAGATGTCAGGGTCACAGACAGAAAGATTTTTGCAGGTGCCGAAGTGGACAGTCATGGCCAGCATCTCACCTACTGTCAGAAAGGTGTCTCATGTCCAGGTAGTTGGGAAGGACTCACTCAAGCAGGGACACGACTAAGATGAGGGCACGCTTGTAAGCTCTGCTGACAGCCACAGTACACTTCGATCTCCTCCGGAGAGTGACAGAACCCACAGGGCAGGAGCCCCGGCCAAACAGCTGGTTTGTGTGCATCCTGGGAGCAGCCTCTGTAGATAAGATCTTGCTTCTGCAGTGGGGCTGGGGCTCAGATGGCTCCTGTCAGTGAATGTGAGGCACTTGAACATGAAATGAGCTATTGCTTTGCAAAGATTGATGCAGGATGAACGGACCGCTTGTGATTCTCCTTCTGATTACACTGTCGGCAGGCGTCATCCACATTGTCACCATCACCTCTGCAGGCCAGGAGTAGCTTAGAACTTTACAGTGTGGTCCCTATGGAATTGATCAACTCATAAAGCCTTACAACTACCTCACCATTCTACAGAGAAAGACATGGAAGTTCAGAGGCTTAGTGATTTGTTCAAGATGACAGACGCAATTTGTACCTAGTATATCTAAACTACAAGTCCCTTGTTCTGTTTACTAAATCCTCCCCCAAAGTTATATAGTTAGTGGTTTTGATTAAATGTTTTAAAAACACTAGGGCAAAGAAAGTTAAATGAGTCTCTTTCTTGCAGGACTTCTCAGAGCTTTGGATATGCTAACAATCACTGTGTTCCAATAAAAGTTGATTGCAGACATTGAAATTTGAATTTCATATAATTTTCACATGCCACAAATATTCTTTAAATATTTTTTTCAGCTTTTAAAAATGTAAGAACTATTCTTAGCTCATGGGTTGTACAAAAACAGGCAGCAGGATGGATTTAGCCCACAGGCTATGGGGTGCCTGCCTCCTGCTGTATTTAAGAGTCATTCTGAGGATTAAATGAGTTAACACATAGGTAAGATATGAAGACACAACCAATGAAATGCACCACCCTTGCTACTTAAAAAATAAATTTCGGTGCGATAATGCCCATCCATGTTTTGCAAAACTGGTTTATGAAGTCAGACCAAAATGAAGAAGTGTCATAGGGCTGAGAACATTGGAAAGGACATTGAGTGGGCTGTTGTTCTCACCACTGTCTGCTCATGTGTGTCTCCACTTTTGAGTACACTCAGTCTCACTGGAGCATAAGTTCCCACCCGGAGTTCTGGCCCCTAGAGAAGAGTGAATACCCCTAGCCAGGGCGTTGGCGATCCCCTTTGCTCAGCAGCCTGAAGTGGTCCCCATTTCCAGCCAGCTGCTGCACAGTAGTATGATTAACAGCTTCCAGAGGCTGCTGATTGTTCCAGTATGAAGGGACCACTCACAATTCTCTTATTATCCTGTTCGTTTGCAGATTTCATCCACATTGTCACCAAACAGGAGTTGCTTGGAAATTGACAGCGTAATTTAGTAGAGGGTCTTGCCTCTTGGGGATGTCTCAAATTCACACATCTTGCAGAGCGCTGTAATTCCAGCCAATGAGATAATTCTCCTGTAGACTGCTCCAAAGGGCTATGAACTGCTTTAAATACGAAGAGGCAATGAATACAATTTCTGTATCTGCCTTCCTCCCAGACGCAAAGCTCCCCTCAATCTGGGGCTGCAGGGAGAAATGACTCAGGCTGAAAACAAGATTCTCCACTAGAATCTACTCTGTGTTTGGGGCTAACGTAGTGGTTTGCAGCTCAAATCTCCCTGTCCTAGGAGCTTGTGGATTTATGCATGAATGAAAAGAAAAACTCATTTTCAGTAATGTTTTATGTATCTGAATAATTATTTGTAAGCCAGCAACAAATGCTTGTTAAGCTTCCACTGTGTGATGACAGCAGGTACTCTATGGATTGCTAATTCTCCTCCTGACTCTAGACTTAAAAAAAAATTAACAAGACAGGGAATACCATTCAAAAATCAAACTTTTAATGAAGAAAAGTCACATTCAGTGCAACACTGTAGACACAGAAAGATCAAGCAGCTGTCAGAAACACCACTGGGCTTCATTTATTTACATGTAGCTTTTAAGCAACTGCGGCTGCCTCTGGGCCAGGGAAAATAATAAGAATTAAAAAGCACAACAAAATAATCACAAAACAAACTCTTTTCACCCTGGGTGTTATCAGTAAAGCATCCGAATACAAGTGCAAGAAAAGAATTTTGCTCCCATTATTAAAAAGATGTAATCCACAGCCGATTTCTGGGGCACTATCTCCCAACTTTAGGAACAGAGACCAGTGCAGGAGCACATATGCTCATGGTCTATCTTGGCAAGGACAGTGAGTCCAGGAAGCTGACTTGGCCAAGGTCACTCACTAGTAGGGAAGAGGTGGAAGTCTCACCAGCTCTGTCCACCTCCCAAGGTGAATCCTGTGGCTTCCAGGAATCACATCCATTTGGTGTTCTGCTCTGTTCTGTGCCTGAGGTTGACAGAGCTGGTGGGTGGTGCATCCTGGGCAGGTCCTAGGCTGGTCCACAGGCCAAAACACCTCTCCCAGCGGGCAGGCCTTTGGATCTGGGATTTAGGGTTGCTCTCAAAGCCTCAGGGCTCTAGGGGCCTTCCTAGGAATTCTCCAGTCTGTCTCTACAAAGAGCTGAGCTCTTTGTAGAGGTGTGGGATTTTTAGCTTTTCCTGCCTGACTCTTCCAAGCCCCTCAGGTGGCTGCCTTTGATTCCTAGCTTCCATGATAGAATGGCTAATTTAACACTGTTTGGAGCAGCATTTGTCCAAGGTAAGAGTGGTGATGGGAGTGTGGCCTAACGATGGCTGTGCTGGGAAGGTTGAGTCTGGATTTGCCTGCAAAGAGACTACTGTGCATGGTGCATGGTGAGCAAGTGTGAGGTGGGGAAGGAAGGGAACAGTTGCAGTGTGTCCATCATTTACCTGCCCTGCAGAGCTAGGTCAAGTCACCCATAGGAGTGGGCTAATTTCAACCAGTCTCCCCCTTTGAACTTTTTTTTTTTTTTTTTTTTTTTTTTTTAGCGCAGCCCTGGATGCATAGTTGGGGATAGGGCCTGGGTACTTCATAGGGCTCCCAGCCCAACCTTGTGGTTAACACCTGGAACCAAGCTGACCAGAATGTCTGCCTATCTACCTTCACTCCAGACTACGCCCAGACCTCAGCTACTCCTCCTGTTTTCAGAGCCTTCCCAGCAGTACCTGCTTCCACTGGACACACTAGGCCCTGGTTTCTTTCAATGACTAGCAAATAGGAGCTCACTCAAGAGTTTAGATCCCACAAGGCTGGCTCTCAACCTGTCCTTGCTAGGACTTTCAGGGTTCACAGCGGCTCTTCAGAACAGCAGAGGTCAGGGCAAGAGGCATGCAGGCCTCCCAGACAAGGCTCCTGTTCTCTTCCCAGTCCCGTGCCACATGGCCACAAAGCGGGGGAGCGCACAGGCCATCATTGCAAACAGTTAAGAGCTTCTTCACATGAGGGTGTGGTACACTGGCCAACCCACATGATATTCCTCAGCAAAGGGTCTGCAACCTTGGTGTCAAGACCTGACAGCACAATTGCAAAGTCTGCTCTGCCCATGACATCTCTGTGCTTCCACGGCTGGCTCTCATCATACACCCATGTGTGTTCCCTGTGCTGCCAGCAGTGGGGACCTGTGCAAACGATCCACAGTTATCAAAAAACGTGGGGCAGCAGGTACAGCAGATCGCCTATCTGTACGTAGGACGCCTTCAGGAAACACTGGTGACACCATGCAGTCCCTGCCCTTCACCCTTCTAGATCCTTCCCAGGACTTCTGAGGAGCCAAGCATGGGCTGTGGCTCTGAAGTTAAAACTTGGACAAAGGAGACTGTTCACCACGTTCCCTTTTCATAGGACAAACTCATTTCCCAATCTGTTTACACTCAGTTCCCTTCAGTGCTGGCTCAGGTGTGGAGCTGGCGGAGTCACTGGGGATGAATCCTGAAGAAACACTGGTTTCACAGTCGCAGACAGGAGTGGCCCCAGCAGAGGTAGCAAGCCAGCCCTGCCCGTGTGGCTTTTAGGCCAGACATGGTGCTTCCTCACATCTGAGCTGTGGCCGGCCAGAAGCAGGGGGTGGTTTTTGAGAGCTTAGTCACACACTGACAGTGTCTCTGCTTCCTTTCTTCCTGTCACAGCACCTATCTCACAGGCGTGTTGAGGCATTCGTTCATATCCTTCCAAAGTCTGGTGGTTCTTTTGCTCAATTGTATCTTCTGACACATACATACTAAGACACCCAAAGCAACTCCAGCATCTGATAACTCAATTTCCAAAAAAATGAAATGAGCTTCCTACTCACATTGGAAATATTCCATGAGCAAAAAAGGAGGCATAAAAAGTAAATATTTTCCTAAGGGCTAAAATCTATGCAACACGAAAATAAAGATTTCCAATGTAAATTTTACTATTTTATTTGTGAAAAAACTACAAGCAGAATTCATAAATAGACATTTCTATTTAAAGCAGGAAAATGATAAAGTGGCTTCTAATAACATAGTCGTGCACATGCCAGTACAGGAATATATTAACATCTTTTATTTGCTAGACAAAGAGCAGTGTCCAATATAAATTTCCCCAAAACATTTAAGACCTGTGAATTTTTGACCAGTTCACAAAACCACCAACTGACACTTTAGCATGAAGAGAAAACAAACCTAACAGACTGTCAGCTCTAAAGACGTTACGGAGCAGAAACTTCCAAAAGCGTTATACAAGCTGTCTTTCTGGGCAAATGGAAAATAGAGCTCGTATAATACATTAACAAAAATTCACAAGATTATGTTTTGACATACTTAACAAGCATTCTCTATTTGTCTCCAACAAACAAAGCTAAGGAAATAATGTAACCATCTTTACACAGTAAATTAAGGTTACAAGTCATACACAAGAACAGAACTGCTTGCGCATTAAAAACTGTTCAGCTCCATTGTCATACTCTAAATGTTGGCTCTTAAACCATGTTCGGTTACATACAAGCAAAGGTTATTATATATTCAGCAATTAATAAATTTTCAATAATTTAAGATATGGTAGCTTAAAAAAGTAGACTGAGAATGGTCTTAATAAGGCAGGTGAAACATCTTAGTGGAACTAAACTCACAGAAGCTCTGCCAATGTTTTTAAGTACCCAGATTAAAACTGAGAGGTTTTGATTAAAGTATTTTGTGGGTGTCAAGATGTCTTTATTTCTTTTTTCTTTCAACTGCATGACTCAAGCAGAGCAAGTCAGGTAAGCTGTGGGTGTGTGCATGAGCACACACAAGTGTGAAAGATTGTGTACTAAAACAAATGGAAACTTGCAAATGTTAACACTGTGCTTTTTTTTGTTTTTGTTTTTGTTTTTGAACCTGCTTTCTGTGCCACTGAATACCAAGCATTTCTGGTCCTCTTTAATATATATCTTTATATTCTACACTAGTGTTTTTACGCACTGCCTACTAATTGCAGGGCAAACTGCAAATGTGGGAAGTTATAAGAATTCCATTTCCAGAATACATGCCTGAGGGATAGCATCAATTTTGGAAATTAAAAGTCTAAAGAACTTACGCCTCTCCACCCCAACAGAACACAAAAGAGCAGCTAAAGGGCTGGCCCTATGACATCCGGTTGCTTATAACTCCCACTGTTAGCTACAGTTTCTAGCAAAATGGTAAATTCACCCTATTTGTTCTGAAGCAATCCTCCCCTTCCTTTACCTCTCCCCATTCTTTAATTTATCACGGAGGCAAAACTGAAAAACCAAGACACTGGCAATGAATTAATTAGCAGCCTATGAGTAGCTGGTTAATCAGCTTTTTCCACTAATCTAGGGGGTCCAATCACTTTACATGAAACTAATTTTGAAAAAGTACACAGTGTTTCTGAACAAAGTGCATACCAACACTTATTGGTTCAAATAGCAGTGCAACCCACATTGAGTTTGGTGGCATTTAAATTTTTTTTAAAAAGTTATTTAGAAAACTTAGCAATTCCTTACACCTCTGGAAAATAAATATGGCTGACTAATTTACCCTCCCTGAGACCCTTAATAAAAGGAATATTAAAACTTTAGAAGGAATGTCTTTGCAATATCCCACTAATATTAAAATGTGGATTTAAAATTCATAGTCAAATCACTATGTATTATATATTCTGATGCTTAAAGAAAGCACCTCATTTCCTTTGGTTCATTAATAAATACTTTAAAAAGGTATTTAAAAAGGTAAGTACAGCTTGCATCCCAGACACAAGCATTATTTTAAAAAGAGGGGAACATTGTCCATGCATTTGAGAATAGGACCACAGCAACGAATGGCACTGCTTTATAATCTGTATCTTTGAGAACAGAATTTAAATTATGATACATTAGTGACTACACAATAGTTTTAATGTAAATGTGAAAGGAACCTTTCCTGTTGGCTACTCAATTCAAGCTGTTAATTTTTTTTATCTTGTTGCCTCCAAACACAGAAATTAGTTCTACTACTAAGCAAACCAAGTTCTTAACACCAAAATGTGGTGCTGCATTACATTACATGCCCTCCCGTGAATCCTTAAAGTATGATCAAATAAAGGAAGGTTAACATCAATTTCTCATGCTTGAAATGACTCTTGACGTACTACAAACTCAGTAGATATGAAGGTAAAAGTTAAACAGAAGAGAGATCCCCAAATCCATAGAAAAGCAAAAAACCAAACTTTTTTTAAACAAGGAAGGGTGGAATTATATTAGTGGTCTTTCATTTTTTTTTTTCCGCAAGACAGTAGAAGGAGCGAGAAGAAACTTTGAGAGTTGACTTGAGCTGTCTGTGGAGGAAGACAAAGATCACCTGCTCGCTCTCGCAGAATGTATGAGCTCTCCCTTCAACTCAGCCGTGCCCCACTGGAGTCCTTTCCCTCAGAAGGAGCCGAGAAATGTCTCCAGGCTCTGAAGAGTTCCATGTCGGGACTGTACATGTGGTTGATAACTTTTGTTTAGTAAAATGACCCATAGGAGTTTTCATTTTAAGAATGAAAAATGAAGAATTCTTATAACTGCATTGGTAGGGTAAGGGTGTGAAGGCTGAGGGGACATGAGGCAAATTCCAATTATAAAACCATCACTGAAATGTCATCTGGAAAGTGGAAACAAGGTATGGACCAAAAATGCAGTTTTAGACTGTTTTAATCCTAAAACTAAGAGAGTTTCTAGATTTACCTCAGACATAAGCAGAGGTCTGAAAAATGGATGGAATTCGAGTTACAGAACACCATTATTTTCATGAGTGCTATGTAAGAACAGCAATGTTCACATGTAACCGTAATTTACACGAACACTTGGCATTCTGGAGCTAGTTTAGTTACTTCCGAATGGTCAAAGCCTTCCCCAACTAAACCACTTGTGATTTGTCAGTTATCCCATTGCAAATGCAAGCTATCTGGAGCAGTCTTTAAATTTGAGATCACATTGTTTAAAAAATATATATTTTATATCATCCAGTACTCTTTAGACAGATGAGAGAATCAAGTTCCCATGTGGGTTGGAACATACTTCATGTAAGACTGATTTTGAACTCAACTTCAGCACTTTCATAGAAGAGACTGTCCCAGACCTGTAACTGTTCAATGTTGGATTCACTTCACAGTGTATCAAGCACCAGCGTTGCCATGGATTGGTTTCAAATAACCCTTTATATATAATTTTATATTTATATATATAGTTATATCAAAACTGATAGTACATAGTATAACTGGAAGAAAGAACTAAACTTAAGAGAATATGCTGAAAAGATGGAATTTGTGAACACAATAAATAAAAGATCCCTCCCCCCTCCCAACCCTCCTCTCAACAAAACAAAAACAAAAAACCAGTTATAATGTACATGGAAAATTGTGCACAGCAGATTTTTTTTATATAAAAAGTAGATTCAGGAGCACATCCAATTATAAATGATTGTTAGGAAAATCATATAAAACAATGGAATACAGAAAAGTGTCAGAGTAATCGTCAGGGTGCGAAATTCCTTGGTGGCCAGTTGCCCATGGCAAGCAGAAATTATCCTGGCAGCATCATTAAGAGGTCGATGTCCACAGAAGATTCTCCAGGGTGCAAGCAGCATGGGCAGGTGGAGGATCTGAATTTCATACCCTGATTCATAAGTTTTCACAACTCCATGTGCAATTTCAGAAAGATTCATCATTTACTGCTGACATGTCGCCCTTTGGCGTGGAGGAGCGGGAGGAGCCCTTGTCTGTGCTCTCTGACCCCGAGCTACTCTGGTTCTGCTGTTCTGAGCCTGCACTGGAGGTCACTGTGGATGAGGATGTCGAGGAGGAGCGAGTCTTTTCCTTAAAGTCTGTGATAATGACGGTGACGTTGCCCACAGTTACTGCCAACTGCTGTGCAGTGCTCCTGTCCACGTTTTTCAGCCGGGGCCTGAAATACCATGGGAGAAACAGCCAATTCAGAAAGTTACATATTAATACACATAAGGCTGCATGACACTGGGGTCATGCATCTAAACCACCTGCCACACATGCCAAAGTTGCCCACAAAGTGTGGTGACCAACTCTGGCAATAACAGAAATGACCACCAGCTAGCAAAATTTGTGCAGAATTAGTTTACCCTTCCAGGAGCCCCACCTCTAGCTCTCCGCTCTACGTCCCTTAGCCTAAAATGCATAGGTATGGATCACCCTGGGTTCTTGATTATTAAGTCAATCAGAATAGCAATTTAGTATTTCATTCCACTGTTAAAATACCTTGAGGTGTGATTTGTTTCACTGGTCTTTGTTGTAGCATTTGCAGACTGTATACTGTTAGCTTCGCTGGGAGGATCTTTCAGAATATCAGACTTTGGTCTAAAAAGGAGGAAAAGGGATAAATTTAAAATCTCTTGATTCGTGTGCAAAGTAACAGATTGTACTTAGTTACCCAGAAACTTACTTTGTTTTCTTGTTGGTATTTTTCTTGGTAACACTAGGGCTAATTTCCTTGTCCTTCTCCAGTTTCTCTTTGTCTTGCTTTTCCACTTTCTCCTTCTTCTCCTTCTTAGGGGGTGGGGGAGTGGCATACTGTTGTGCCACTTGTTGTGCCACCAGTTGAGAATTGATCCGAGGTTTTCTAAAACAGTCAACAAATGATGTATTGTTAGTTGCTTTATAAATATTTGAAATTTTTTTATCTGATCTCATAATTTCTTAGGTATTTTATTACAGATACCTGGCAACTGAAAACTAAATTATACAGTGGTATGTCTATGTAATTATTTTTGTGTAGCATGGATGAGTCCACAGAACATTTCCTTTTTCACTTGTGCTGACACAAATGCACACAGCCACATGAAGCCATCCAAGAGGACAGAGTTTGTTAGAAGCGCTGAGCACACTTCCTCTTCTAAGCTGTCAAGGGTAGACTGACAGCTCTCAAATACTTTTGCTGCAGAGGGTTAATCTTATTTTATTAAATGGACACTGGTAATTCCTTGGAAAGAGAATGAAATTACAAGTGTGACACTCACTCCTCAATCTAATTATCTGACTTGGTCTGCTCCCCTGTTGCTCTGTGACTGGCACGGACAGCAAAGACCGAGCAATAGAAGGTAACTCTAATGCATATGGCTTCCCAGGGGTGGGGGAGAGTCACTACGAAAAACCCTCAGACAAGTGATACATTCATTCTGCCATCAACCATGACATCTGCACCAGTCTCCAGCTGACACTGGTTCTTAGCACTATTGGGTACAGAGTCTAAGTGGTGCCAAACACTTTCACAATGCAGGAGCATTCACACTCAGCTGAGAGATGGGAGAGGAATACCTATGCATTACCTCTACAGACAGGAGCTCCTCCCTGTCTGTGGGGTTAGCTCCAAGGACCCTGTGGGAGCCTGGAACTAAGGACAGTACAGAACCCTGCATATTAGCACTGCTGTATCTTGACAGATCTGGTAATGAAGGCAGCCCCTGTGATTGCAGGACAAGTAGCTCATACAATGTGGAAATACTGGGTAAAAGAATGATTTGTGTCAGATGAAGAAAGAGTGGGATGGCACGAATTTTATCACACTCCTTAGATAAGTGTGCAATTTAAAACTCTTAAATTAAAAATAAATCTGAGAAAAAACAAAGCTGCCTTCTCACATGATTCTGCTATTCTTTGTGAGAGGAGCTAGGTGCATGCAAAGCTCGCTCCTAAGAAAGTGGCTCTTGGCACTGTGTGTGATGTGACTGAATAAAAGAGCAAGAGAGAGGGGACAGATCTATCTGTCCCTGACAGCATCAAGGCTGCCCTGAGTGCTGTGATACTTCTTCAGTGGTACTGTAGCTTTGCAAGAAAACACTCCAGTAATGGCACAATCTCAGAGTGAGCTTCCTATTAGCCTTCAGCAACGCAGGACTTGGTCATATATCGAATTACGTGAAAGTACACCTTTACCTGGACCACATGTGGTGTCACTCACTTGTCACTAAGCATGGGATTAAGTGACAGATGACGGTGCCTTAGAGACAGGGGAACTATGAGTCCAAGCCCACACCCTCAAATGCACAGAGATGCACCTCTGTGGGGAAGGTACTATATCTTCAGTTTCTAACAATGGAAGCAGCAGCTCTGTCCCTCTAAAGACAAAATACGATGTGTCGACACTTTTTGTTGCTGTTAGGTGCCATGGAGTCATGTCCAACTCATAGTGACCCTCATAGGGTTTTCAATGGCTGATTGTTTTGGGACTGCCTTGGGAGTGGCTCACCACATCTTTCTCCCATTTTAACGGTGCTGGGAATAGAACCCAGGACCTCACAGACTGCAGAGTGGTACTCTACCAACTGAGCTAAATCCCAGCCCCGTGTCGGACACTTACAAAGACAATAATGACCACTATGAAACATTTCATAAAGATTCACTGGGGACACAAATGGATCAGCTGTCTTCATGGCACTACCAAGGAAGGTGTCTAAAGGTCTCTGTCACTGGCAGTTGTTAACACTTCAGCAGACACACGTTTAGAATCTGTCAGCATGGGCAACATAACCTGTTATCTTAGGACAGTGTGAGTCAGAGCAAACTGCCATACATTAACCAATACTTACATGTTAAAAAGGATGGAATTTAAGCCAGAATTAGTAAGATGAGAGATCTGAACTTTATGAAAAAGTACAACTTGAAGGACGCTTCCTATTAAGCCAATTAGTGTCCTTTCTTGCTAAGAAATCTGATCCAGGACCAAAAGAGGCTTCCTGGTCACCAATATGAGAGCAGCCCAAAGAGAGAAAGAATTGAAGGCATGCTAAGGACCTGAGCCTGGAGGAAATCACCCATCCACCTTCAGTTTTCTAATGTCACTCACCAGGCTGCACTGTGCCTGACCCTGTTCTCCTCAATGGCAAGGCCCACAAGCTCATCATTTTTGTTGTCATAGTGTTCAGCATGGTGGCAGGTACCCAGGAAAGTGAGCAGAGAAATGACCACTGCAGAGAAAGAGGATGCAGACTGAGAGGACAGCCTGCACTCTGGTGATCAGGAGGCTGCTGGGAACAGCACAGAAGTTGTGAAGAACAGTGGTTCAGGGTGAGGGAGGGTCTGCCACTATGTGAAGGGAAAGCAGGCTTCACCGAGGCTGTCCACAGGACAGGAGGCCTTAACCATGATATACATGAAAGAAAGAGGGAGAAAGACGGAAGGGAGGCAAAAGAAATGGTTTAATCTATGGGGTAAAGGAGAGAGAGCACAAGCAAGGAAAGTTCTGGGGAACAAAAGAGGCCGCGTTCTACTGAGACAAAAGGGAGGCTAGGTAATCTGACATTTCCATTTCAAAGACAATAATGTGAGGAAGTTCACTCAGTTGGCTGGTCCCTTCTCAGGGTTTAAAAATCATGGACATCAGAAGTAGTGTCTGCTTTGGCTGATGACATACAATAATGGTCTCCTGGAGGGAGTTCCAGAGATGAAGAGACCAAAGGGAGCAAGGGAGTTTGTTACTGGGCCTCACAAAATACCCTTAGTGGCCTGGGTGCCGTGTGCCTGGTAGCAGCAGCTCCCAGTTCCCCAATGCTCCTGCTTATCCAGAACAGACAACTCTTGACAAGGCCAGCTTGCAATACTCCCCAGATGCTGTAGTCAACAGGTAAGGTCTCTGCCACTTGCAATCATTCAACACTTCAGCAGACACGTGCTCAGAATTTGCCAGCATGTGCAACACAATCTGTTTTCTGTAAGACAAAATCTACATGCGCCAAAAGCAAACTACAGCCATAACTCCCCCTATATGGGCACCTGAGCACAAGTGTGTGCCCTTCTTGCTTATTCCTAAGACAAGGTTTGGCCAGCCTACAAGTAGCTGCTCCCTCAGTTACACAAGCCAAAATTCCACAAGTGAAAAAGGACTCAATTATTTGGGTCATGATAACTACCCAGAAAAAGGGCCTGCCTGCTAAAAGCTCCTGTGTTGTCTGACAAGTACCGCTACATTCTAAATGTTGTATCTATGTCCCTAAGGACAACTTGTAAGCCATCACTTGTCTCTTCCCCACCAAACCTTTCCACAATGTGAGCTCTTCTGACTTTTATCAGAACAACTGCTTTTTTTTATTTTGTTTTGTTTTTTGTTTTTTACAAAGTAGGTCCCCCAACAAATGCCACAGCACTTCGGGGATTAGGAAGCAATTTCACAAACTAGGGAAGCTCACCTTTTGGAAGGAGAAGGGAAGAAAATTAGAAGGGCTACCAGTGGGCACCCTCCCACGCAAAGGTGCCACTACCCCGTGGGAACCACTGTGGAGGTGTCTGCCATCTGTCCTCCCCTTCCTACCTGAAGTTAATGCTGCCCTAGCTGCATGGAGTAAGAGTGATGAGCCGCCACCACAAGAGCCATACATACACACTCCTGCAGCATCACACCAGATCCCCCAAATGAGAGGTGACAAACTGCTTGAAGCAGGAGAGGCAGGTTCATTTCACAGCCATCACAGGCATTCCACACAGCTAGATTGAGCACAGTGTCCTGTGGAGGAGGAAGCATCTTCTCCATTATACAAGTTAAGAAGACTGAGAAGCAGGAGGGGATGAAGAAACTTGCCCAAGGTTCCCAATTACATGGCAGCTGGCATTTAAACCTAGCTCCATGTGGACATTCCATGTGGACTCTCCATGAACTCGCTTATGAAGGTCTCCTCAAACTAGTCTCTATAGCAGCAAAGACTCTGGGGGGGGGGCAGTAAAGTGGGGTAGGGCAAAAGGGCACAGAGTACTAGGGATGAAAAACTCAGGTCAACCCAGGTTATACTTTAGTTAGACACCTTACCATGGGCCGTGCTGGCGTTTTTACGCTGCCTTCTGGCAAGAAGGGGACTGCTTGGTTGTCCCTGGTGGAAGAGAATAGGGCATGCCTGGACAAAGGGCAAGGAAATTTCCCTTGATACATTCTTTGTAAGGAATGAATCTCATTGTAATAGTTAACACTTCTGATCTGTGAGAAAGAGTGACTTCCCACAAGTTTATATGCTTTATGAAGTCTTTTAAGTGTCATATAACATACTGGGAACAGCCCTTGTTTAAGAGGCAGAACTCTCAACATGTACTAGAATCAATTCTTCGATATGGAACTCAAAGAGTATACAAGATTCCCAAGTCACAAACCTTAAACAAGCACATAGGAGAGTTCACAATAAATGGAAAAATGGCAAAGCACATGGCTTACAGCTTTTGGCATCTAAGCCTCAAACTGAAACCAACTAACCACCATGACCCTCATCAAACCCCACAAACTGTAGTATTTTACTTAAGACACAATATAGTCAAGAGTGGCTAGCTTACCACAGAGGTATGGCGCCAAATAAGTTTCCTATATCTTAAAAATAGAAATTCCTTATGAAAAAATTTATCTTCTGGAAATATTTTATAGGTTTCTTGTTGTTATTTCAATAGTTTGTAAAGTATACTATGAAATGGCAATAAATACACATCATAAAAACATGTTTATTTGAATTTAAACAGAAAATTTTACTTCAGAATATATGCCATTCCACAAAATTTAAAACAAATCTTTACCTAGGAACATCTTTAGTTTTTGAAGAGGCAAAATTTCAGAGAGGATATATACACACAAATTAAAACATGAAGAGAGATACCTTCCTGACCTGCTCTGATGGGTGTATCTCACTTTGAAGCAACACAGGCAAATCCCAAAACAGGCACTCTCTCACACACTCTTCTCTTTTTCTTGTTCTGTACTCCAGGGAACCTGAGGTCTTACTGCTCATTTCTCAAGTATTTCTCTGTAACTCAACTACCACAGGAAGCAATGAGCAAGAAGGATCTTCTATGATTACTTTCAGTTTTCCATAAACTATTGTTTATGGATTTTGTCCACTTAAGAAGTCTACCTGAGCTGAGTGTGGTGGCCCACACCTGTAATCCCAGCAACTCAGGAGTCACAGGCAGGATGATTGCAGATCTGAGGCCAGAGGCAGCCCGTGTAACTTAGTGAGACCCTGTCTCAACTTTTAAAACAGGAGCTGGGGTACAGTTTACTGGCTGAGCACTTGCAAGATATGTGCCAGGCCCTGGGTTCACCCCCTAGCCTTGGGGGAAAAAAAAAAGAAGAAGAAAAGAAAGGAAGTCTACCTGGAATCTCACCTTTCAACTGAAATTTCCCCACAACCCTGAAATCAGACAACTCAATCATCTTAAAACAAAAAAAACCCACACCCTTGAACAAGTTCCTTATAACCTACAAAAATGTCTTTACCAAATCAACTTATCAGTTTACATGGTCAATTCTTTGTACATTGTTTTTACATTCCCCTAAATCCTTCCTTGCCTCAGTAGTATGTTGACTGAAGAATGAGCAACTTATTAATGGAAAAATTGGTCCAAAAACTCCCCGCAACCTTCTCAGAAGGGTCTACCAAGTCCAAATTGTTTTCCAGATGATTGTAAAATTTGTCTTTTCAGTTGCATTCTCTCAGAAGTTTACAATGGAGCTTTCTAAAGCCTGTGTAAAATGTGACATCACTGATGACAACTTGTATATATTCTTGTGCCGTAAGTATTTCTCAGCTTTAATTTCTGATATAGCAAATTTTTACAGGTATAATAAAGACATGCATACAGAAGTTCTGTGGAAGCCCTAAAGTTTTTCAACAGGGTAAGGGATGCTCTGACCAAACTGCTACACCAGCGCCTGGTGAAAGCATTGCCTTGGGCAAGTGTGCTGCCTCACAGGAAAGGGAAGCGGAAATGGTGCTAGGAAGGCACCTGGAGAGCCAAGGTTAAATTCTCAGCAAAACAATAAAGAGAAACTTGAAAAGAAGCGTCACTTCCAACTGTAGGCTAAGGAAACATTTTGAAACTAGACTTACTTATTATTAAACACCAGTACAACTTTCCAAAAGTGAGCTTAAACATTTCAATTATGGGCGATAAAATCTGGATTTCTTCCATTTCCTCTCCCCCACGGTACCTGTAATACCAGGAAGATACTGAGGCCACTCCAATGTTTTAGGCAATGTCCCATAATAAATATGCCCGTGGGTGTCCCATAGCACTTCTCCAAAGAGCGATCTCACAGACAAGAAACATATTATTTGAATGCATCAAGCAAAGAAAAACATTTCCTAAACTGTTGTGAAAATGGACCTTCTTCAAAGATGGCTAGGCTTCTTTTTGACACTTCCATTCATGTTGTCTGAGTACTACTAGATCACTGTCATGCCTGAGGCAGCACATAAAGGCCTGGCAGAGAAGCCCTTCTCCTCACCCACCCCATCTGAAGAAGGAAGGCCTGCAGAACACCCAAGCCCTCACTTGGAGCCAGCACCCCAGGCTTCTCAAACGGTGATGTGGAGGAAGGCACTTGTGCAAATGACTCTCCCACACCAGTGTCACCTCTGATACCTTGGCTAGTTTTTCAAATTCATTATTAGACAGACTTTTTCAGGTGCCTGCCTCCCTACCCACCATGTGCCCAGGCTGGGTACTGTACATTTCGGATGTGAATGGGTATATGCTCACTTCCCAAGGGATGGACTAGAGGTCAACAATTCAGGTCCTTTGTATGATATGGAGTCCTTCCTGTCACACAAGTGCACAGGACTTTAACAGGAGAGATGCTTAAACTCTCTTCTTTGCTATTTGTAGTTATTCTAGAACCTTAGCTCTCTGACAGTGGGTAAATTACATAATCTCTCCAAACTTGAGTTTCATTGCTGATAAAAACATCAGAGTGGAGCAAGTGATTGTTAAGTTTCTTTTAGCTCAGCCACTTGTATTCAATAGTTAAAAGACAACTAAATAAGATATTTGTTCTTGAGGGGCAGGCAAGTTTGCAATTTACTCACTAAGCAACTCATGCAGCTAGGCACGGTTGTGCACACCTGTAATTCTAGCAACTTGGGAAGCTGAGGCAGGAGGACAGCAGGCTGGAGGGCAGAGGCCACCTGTGCAATTTAGCAAGACCCTGTCTCAAAACAAAGAACAAACAAAAAGTGCTCAGAGCTCCAAATATAGTGCAGTGGTAGAGGGCTTGCCCAGCCCCTGGGATCAATCCCCAGGACCCCCCCCCACACACACGTACATCACATTACAAACATTCTACTATATACTGTTATTATAGTGACTTGAATATAGTGACCAGACTCTCCTTCTCCCAAGACACACAAAATTATCTTATAAACTATGTCAACAATTAAGATAAATCCTAGAAACTATAAATCTCTAAGCAATCTATAGTTTCAGATGAAAATTATTTGACAGAACAAGTCTTCCTCCAAGAAATAATGCATGAAAGCAATCCAATCTGCTGAGCAAATTACTTTACAGTTGTCAAAGATCCCATTTACAATGTATGTAACCATTTTGAAATTATAGTTCATGTCACAAAAGTGAGTATTTATAAAACACAAAAGAATCTGTAATTCTTTGAACACAAAAACCTATTAAATGAATCAAAAAAATTCAAGGTCTACCAAATAATCAGCTGTCCTCTCAGGTGTCGGTTTTCTCATCTGTTACACATTAAAGGTTGAACTAAACCTAAGGTAATTTTTAAGGTTTCCCTCAAATTTAATCTTTAAAAGCACTAGAAAACAACAGTTGTGAGAAGTAAGTTAATTCAAAATCAAGTGCTCATGTTATGGGTTTTCTAAATCACTGTGTTAACTGAAACCTTGAAGCCCAGTATTGCATAGGACAGACTTCTACGTCACTTATTTCACAGCCTCAGCACCACTGATATTCTGGGCCTCATAATTCTTTGTTGTGGGTGCTATGTATGCATTCCAGAATCTTTTAGCAGCCCATCAGACGCCACCCTCATGGAGTTGTGGCAGCCAAGTATGTTTCCAGACCCTGCCAAATGATCCCTCAGAGGACATCCCTGCCTACCCTTAGAGAACACTGTTTAACAGGAATATCTGCAAGTATGAGAGGGCAACCCAAAACAAACAGAACCTTCCCCAACAGTTTCATCAAAAGATATTTGCCAAAAACATCTTCAATGTGTTAATCACCCTAATTTTGGAGGGGAAGAGGCACATTATAAGACATGAAAAGACTAATCCTAACAACACCATATATACTGATACTGTGCTACTTTTGTATTAAATTGTGTGATTACTCTTCTCACACCAGACAAGTCCTTCAGATTAAGACTATTTGATGGTTTATATACAATTACAGCTAAGCATGGTTGGGCCTGGTTAGTACTTGGATGGGAGACCACCTGGGAATGCCAGGTGCTGTGTACACTTGGGAGAAGGACCCAGCAACCCACTCCCTCAAAACAATCAGCCACTAGAAAACCCTATGAACAGCAGAGAAACACTGACAATAGTGTTTCATCTGTTGTATATAGATAGGGTCGCTATGAGTTGGACACTGACTCACCGGCACCTAACAACAACAAAACAACACACAATTACAACTTAATTAATCAATACATCTATACTTTAGACATTTCGGGTTAATAATGGTCTTTATTTCCAGTAAGAGAAGGAAATTTTTAGGGTATTTTTATTATGTCCAATGGTTGAAGAATTAGATGTGAAGGAAGATAAAAATCCTAAAATTACTAGTATCTATCAGACAGAGATAATAGCACTGGATTTGAGAAGTTCTTCGACTCAATAAATATGGTTTTAAAAGTTTTGCTGGGTTGTTGGAAAACAGTGTGGCCAGGCAGAAGACAAAAACTCACATGCCAATTCAAATAGTAACCTTTGAATTAAATGTTGGTCATACTTATTATGCATGGATAAAACATTTCTCAGAATAACCAGAAAATAATTAGAATTATTTGCAAAAACACTCAAAGTTGAATTAAGATGAGAACATTTTGAAAGACACTCTCAAGTCATACATTACATGTTCTAATGTGCTTAAGTATACACTATATTTTAGTGTCTAAGAGGTTAGTCATGCAAATAGCAATTCTTTCTAGATTGTACTTTTTTTTTTTTCTCCTCTCTGATTTTGTTTTTGAAACAAGATTTTGCTATGTATCGCAGGTTGGCCTTGAACTTGTGGTCCTCCTGCCTCACCTGAGCGCTAGGATTACAGGTGTGCACCAACACAAGAGGCTAGACTCTTCATTTTGAAGGACCAAAGGAATGCTTTTTAAGATGTAACATTAATAAATACTTCCATATGAAAAGTTAATTCTGTGTAGCCCCTATCCAAAAGTATTTTCCTTGCCTAAGCAAAATTCTCAACAAAAATCTTTCCTACCAAGTAAGTGTGGTGAAATGATGCTAAATCAATGTTTCAGAATGGGTGCCCTAACGTTTTCAGCACCAAACCAGGACTATCAGGTTCATGCTCTGGTATCCTACCTCTCCCCCTTTCTCATTCTTCATCTGCCAATGGGACCTCAGGTTAAGACTCAAATTTATCCGATCTTTACTGATTTCCACCATTCTAATCCAGGACCTAAAAACACCTTCCTCCACAAGGTCCTACTTGGTCTATTTTTTGTTCTTCCCTCTAGTTATCTTGAGATCAAAGGTCCTATAAAGGAAATGTAATTAATTACCTATCTCTCTGCTTAAAATCTCTGCCACTTGGAGACCCAGCTCAACACCACTTCTTTCCTAATCTCTCCTGGCAAGTAACAATCTGTAGCCAGGTTTTAAGTTTCCCAATCACCTTGACATACATCTACAACTTAATGTTTCACATTATAATTTATCAACATATTTGTGTCTCCTTACTAGATTATGAGTGTTTAAACAGTACTGACCTTTTGAAAGTTACATCATACTTTCCAAATTTGCTTCAAAATAATTGTTTCTTTTTTTCGCATTACTGGAGGTTGAACCCAGGGCCTCACACTTGCATGCTTTGCAAGTGCTGGACCACTGAGTTGCACCCCAACCCAAATTTTTTTACTTTTTTGAGACAGGGTCTCACTAAGTTACGCAGACTGCCTCTGGTCCTGAACTTGTGATCCTCCTGCCTCCGCCTCCCAAGCCTCTGAGATTATAGGCGTGCGCATCTGGCTAAAATAATTGTTTCTTGAAAGGACTCAGTTAATATTGGCTGCAAGAATATATGTCCTCTGTCAAGTGGTGCAGACAGCACAGGCTGTATGAGTATGTAGCATGATATTGCATCATAATGCTGTACTTAATTGTCTGGGCCTCAGACTACAGCTCTTTAGATATGGGAGTGTGTGTGTGTCCTGTGTATGTATTACAATTATACATATACATACATGTATATGTATATAGGTATATGTATACCTACACCAGACATAAAGAAAATTAACAGGTAATGAGTGCTTCTTATGAAGAGGCACTGTGCAGTGTTGAGTATTCTAAACACATTGTCTCTCAGAATTCTTACAACTTTTTGAAGTCATTAAAGGAACCAGAGGCCAAAGGTCCCTACAATAAATACAACACAAGGGTCATGCAAGTAGAGTTAAACCCACGTTTATGCTCTTTCCACGAAACCACACAGCCTACACAAAGAACATTACCTTGAAAAGGGAAATGACAAAGCAGTGAAAGGGAGGAATGCAAAGGAGAACTGGACACCATTTTAAAAGGGAGATTAAAAAGTCTGTGGGAAACAATGGTGAATAAAAGCTACAGGCAAGAGGACTGAAAGCAGGCCTCTGAATTTGGTGATCAAGGTGGTGTCCTCGAACTGTTTCTCATCCAATTCCTTCACTAGGTGACACACATTTAACCAAGATCACCTTCCCTCTTGTCTCAAATATCTCAACTATGTAAATACATTCCACTTATATTCACAATGAAGCCATGAACACAGCAGACTTTTTGCAATCTGTTCCACAGTGCCTATAATTCTTAAGTTTCTAGGACCAAGGAACTATGACAAAATTCTCAAGAAGTAAAGTTTAAGTCCTTCAGGAATGCTCTTGATCTTTTCTGTTTCTCTGTCAAAGTAAAAGAGATCTGTGGGTAGAGTAAAAACTGAGTCCCTAAAGCAGGGCACAATTAATAAACCTGCTTACTTAACCTTAAAGAAACCACATTACCACAAAATTAAGTGCTGTGGCATAAAGTGGGATTCCCATACCACCAGCAAGATCTCCAATTACACAGATTTCTCTAAATCCTTAGCTTATGAAAAGGGATATTTGGATAAACTGGGATGATCTTATATTGCATACATGAAAGTATCTGCATGGGTGTAGTCATCCGGATGCAAGTACTTTTCAATTTGGTATTCGCTTCAAATTAAGTATCTGCCTTGGCATCAAAGCAATCCAATTTTCATTCCTTGTAAAAAGTGTCTAACAAGGTCAGGATTTCTATATACTCCACGAAAGACTTCAATGTCTGTCTGCAAAGGGCTTTTCCCCACCCCTTAAACTGCTGCCACTACATTTTCTGCACAAATTTGCTAAAAATTTAATTTACTAGTTTGCAAAGACAAAAGATTCTTTTCCAAATGCTTTAGAAGTAGACAACTAAAATGGTTTATTATTAACCAATTTTAGACTTCATTCAGTGTCCTTTAATGTTACAATCTTAGACACAGTACAATGATCAACATCAAAACATTTCAACACCTATACAATACTGCTCATCAACCTTGTTGTAGGCTCTCATAGGATTTCATCAGTTTTCTCCCTCAAGTCTCTTTTCTGTTTTCAGCGTCCTATCCAGGGCTTCATATGACATTATTGTTTTAATTTCTTCTTCTCAAATCTTTGACAGCTCAGATCTTTTATGGCCTTGAAATTTTTGAAGGGCAGTGGTCTAGGTTACTCTGTAGGAAGCCCTCCAGTCTGGGTCTGTTTGGTGTTTCTCACAGTTAGAATGAGGCCCTACATGTGGGCAGTATCACAGCAGAATGTTATGCTCTCCTCCTGGCTTCTGAGCACCATGTCAGGGGTTTATAATGTTGCTTTGCTGTCCCTTATTTCTCCACCCCTTATAGTTTCTATCTTTCAAAGAAATATCTTGGTGGAGATAATTTTAGACTATACAAACATGCTGTTTCTCTTCAAACTTTCAGCTACTAACTTTTAGCATTCAAATATGGATTCTGCACAAATCACTGCTGTTTTTGATAGTGGGATTTTGGGGGGAGGAAGGATTGGTGATTTGTACTATCTCCGCCCCCCAACAGGCTTTCACTTTGCTGCCCAGGCTGGCCTGGGCATGAACCACCTGCCTCAGCCTCCTAACTGCTGGATTACGGGCATTTGCCACCACATATGGCTTCTATTATTTATTAACTGAGGTTTTTTAAGAGTTGTCTCTTCTTTACTATGTATTTATTTATTCAATTGTTTCTGTCAGTACAAATCTGTGGAGATTTATTTTACCTTATGGGTTAAAAATCTCCATCATTATGGATTTTCTCCCTGCAACTGTTTCAGCTTTAGCCATGGGGAGCTCCTTTTTCAAGTTGTCTGTGTTTTTTTTTTTTTTTTTTTTTGACAAAGCCCATCCTTATTTGAGCACTTAGGGTTTACAAGTTTCTAGGATCAAATGGTCCTTGGACTGTTTTACATTGATAAGCAGTGCATTCAAAGAAGACCACTACAGACTGTCTAGAAAGAAACAAAATATTCAACTAGTCGGTGGTCCAAGGTAATAATCATTATAATCTATTCCAATTATCCTTATGTTCTGCATGGCATAATTGTCACCAGAAGTAGACTGATGTCTATGCCACTCAGGGATCAGGATATCAGGGGCATATTTCCTGAGTTTGAAACTAATTTACATCACTAATTTAATGCCTCTTCTGACAGAAAACTGTTATATTCTGAAGATGTTCTTGATCATCAAATAATGTGCCCCAAAGTAGAAATACTGAGAGAATTAAGGACACATTCTAGTTAGTTAGATGAACTTTTCTCTAAAAGATAAGATAGTTTTCTGAAATTCTAGGGACAGAAGGAGAGAAACTTCAGACTCAGAAAGAAGCTGGAACTATTTTGCCCAGGATTAAGGGTATAAGATCCAAGGCTGAGCTCGTGTTCTCTGGTATAGAGAAAAGCAAGACAGAATCCATGCCTTCTCACTTGGAGCCTTTCTACAGCTTGGAGAACCAAAGGCTAGTTAGTTGTGGTTCTGAAATTATTCCCTCCTCCTTCTAGAGGTGCATCTAAACATCTACCATTAAAATGGAAGCAACAAAAAAGAAGGCTAAGAACAGCAGGTGCTGCAGTTTGCAAGCTTACCTCTCTTGGCCAATTTTTTTTGCCTGTGATAAATTTTCAAGAGGTATAATTTACATATAATAAAGTGCACATTGTTTTGTTTTGTTCTTAAGACATGGGGTCTCACTAAGTGTCCAGGCAGGCCTTAAACTCTTAAGGTTCAAATGCTCCTCTGGCCTCAGCCTCCTCAGTAGCTTGGACTACAGGCACATACCACAATATAGGTGAATGTTATACAGCAAGGTAATCATCACCCCCAAATGTTCTTTGTACCACTTCTCAGACCATTCCTACCCTTAGCTCCATGAGGGTGTTTTCTGCCACCATGGATTAGAATTATCTTTCCTCCAGCTTCACATATGTGAAATTATATAGTATATCCTTTTTTCCCCACATATAGCTATTTTCACTGAGCTTATTGTTCCTAAGATTCATCCATGTTGTGTATTTTGCTTATCTAGTCTCCTGTTGATAGACATTTAAGGTTTTTCCAGTTTTCAGCTATCATGAATAAAGCTGAGATGAACATTCAAATACAAATCTTTGTGTGGACATATGTTTTCATTTCTCTTGGCTAAAAGATCTATGGTAAGTCTACATTCAACTTTATAAGAAACTGCCAAACTCTTTTTCAAAGCAATTATGCCATTTCACATTCCCTCCAGCAAAATATGAACATTCCAATGGCTCTTCATGCTCAACAACACTGGGTACTGTCAGTCTTTGTAATTTGAGCCATTCAAGTGGGTGTACAGTAGCACCTCAATGTGGTTTTAATTTGCAATTCTCTGATGACTAATGATGTGTTGTTTTTTTCCCTAGGAAGCACAATTATACAATAGATGGCTTCATAGAAACAGTAAGCCTGTCAATATTTATGAATAGCAAGAGGACTGACAATGTAATTGTCAAAGCCAGGTGACAAACAGGGAAATTGTTATTTCTACCTTTCTGTTCAGTTAAATTCATTTTTAAAAAACAGTTAAAGTAAACAACCCCAAAGCCTGCTGAGTTACATGCCTAGAGAATTTCTTGATGTCTTATTTGAAGGTCAAGGACTCAGAAAGAAGAGAATGAAAGGAGAAAAGGCACCTGTCTCATTTAGGCACAGAGTAATAAAAGAAAGCATTTCTGACTGAGTTAAAACAGTTTCACAAGAATCTACTACTAGCCAGCTCTTACAAATTAGCCAGCTGACCCATTATGAGTAGGAGTGTGTATACTATACAAAGATTTGTAAAAATCAGTGAACTGGATGTAGAGCCAGCTGACAGGTGACAAGACTGGAAAGGATGGCTGGATGGACAGCTAGCTTTTTGGATGATAGAATCAAAAACTGAAGGGGTTCAATGAACTAGGATAATGGATTTGAGATCAGACACTAAGATGCAACAGGATAGTAACATTTATGAAGATAAACTGCTTTTTTTGGAGACAGTGTCTCACTATATAGCACAGGCTGCCCTCCAACTCCCCTGGAGTGCTAGAATTACAAGTGGTCTAGTATAAAAAGTAATAAATGTTAAAAACTAGTCTTTTATCAATCTGCAGATGAATTTTAACAAGGAACCAGTCTTCAATCTGTTTTCCCAATTGTTAAAAGGGAGAAAATATCCATCCTATGTTACTCTCACAACAGAGTTGAGAATTAAAATGTTGGAACTAATAAAATAGACACTTGAGGGAGAGGGGAACTATTTTGTTTCTCACATACATTTTATGTAATTACTCATAAAGTAAAATAAAGTTTTCAAACTGTGTGTTTAGCGAAAGCAGATGAGTATTTTCCCTGAAGTTTCAGACAAATGCCTCAGAGGGGTGATGCTCCGTAACAAACATTCCAACAGGAGAAAAGACAGGCTTTAACCACCACACTGTATTCACTGAGCCTCACCAGTAGTTCTCATTATTAAAAGGGTATTCCATGTGTTCCTTGTTTTATTAAACACTACATGGAAAAGACCTTCCCCTTTCTCATGACTTCAGGCTGCTCAGCAAGGTTCCTTGGAAAAGTATTCAGAGCTGCCTTACTCAGCAGGGTCCTGCGACAGTTTTCACAGGATATAAAAATGACAGAGAGTGGGCCACTGCTGTCACTCCAGCAGCTGTCCATGGTTGCTGCTATTATTTTAGATCTTCCACCATGGCATTCAGCCTTCATTCTGGAAGGCTGGAATGCATGTAAAATGTCACGCTAATGTTGAGAATACAATTTGTTCAGAAGCAGACCACAACTGTCAGTTCCTTTTTGACCACTAATTCAACTTTTCCAAGTGTCTTTTAAAGCAACTTATCCTTTACAATAAAGAATCTGTGCATTAAATCCATCATTCATAAAAATTACATTGAGCCAGGCTCAGTGGCTCATGCCTGTAATACCAGCAACTTGGGAGGCTGAGGAAAGAGAATCGAAGGCTGGAGGCCAGAGACAGCCTGCATAACTTAGTGCCTCAAGACACAAAGTTAAAAAAAGCGTCCAGGGTACAGCCCAGTATGTGTGAGGTCCTGAGTTCAGCCCCCAATTACTACCAAAACAAACAAACAAATTACACTGAAAATTTTCTCTTGTACTTAAATATTTAATAAATAAGCCACGCTATGTTATTTAGTATGTGTCTACACTCCAAACTTAAAATCTAGTAAGAAGAAATTAAAAAAGGTGAATATACATCAAGTCTTAATTATCTATAAATACAATGTATTATCTCATGGAAATCACAAATAGTACACACTGGGGTCAAAATCCTTCCCTTCAAACAGCTAGGAGAGATACTTTTGACTGGTAGGGAAATGGATGCGGAGCTATCAGGACTAATCATTAAAATCTTAAACCATAAGGAGGTGTTTCTTAACCAACAAATTAAAGAACTAGCAAATTCAAACTTCTAATTTTTACAAGGGCTAAAAACTCAAAATGAACCCCCTCATAGAAAAACATATTCATTATCAATAACTTATTTGCATTAATTAATTCTACTCAAACTTCTCAACTATTCTAAAGAATATGGCAAACCCTCTGCTGACAAGGCTTTGGGAAAACTGAGCAAACTGTCCCACAGACTTAGGGAAAATATGAGAACATATTTAAAACAGAAGTAATAAGGAGGGCAGGAAGTCTGAATAGGGGGAGATGAATATACAGCAATTATTCCCCCACTCCCATTTTTTGAGTTACGCCACGACTAAATTAGACAGAGGGGCTGACAGTCAAGTTCTTCCATGTGCACCGAGGTCCTGGATCCTGTCTGCAGCCCTGATCTGCCTATGCACAGTTCCACCACTAAGAGAGAAAATCAAAGTACTTAGAAAAACAGAAGTACGTCTCTCACTTCTGTTCCTTACCAGTGAGAGTAGAGGATCGGGGGTGGCAGGAGATACACGCTTATGGGTCACTGTTGCAGGATTCCTTAAGGTAACAGAGGTAGGGAAAGTGGTTAGAGTGCACTGGATACTCTTCCTTTCCTTTGTTTTTAAGTCATTGTCATTTCATAATGATAAAGAATTTCCCCCTACTTTACAGATGGGTAAACTCTTGGCTTAGAGAGAACCAGTAATTTTCTCAAGCACCTGAGCACTGATGTGCCTGCATACTATTGACAAACAGGTAAGTACCTAATCAAAACTCATTAAAATTTTTTCCCCAGTATTTTAACACAAGGGTCAGAGGAGCCTGAACAGCATGCTCTAAGCTAGTGGATGTTATGTTTTCTTTACAGTACCAGGTATCTAAGAGAATTTTTGCACAATTACTTTACACTCCTACTTTCTGATTCTCACTCAGATAAACCACCTTTATGTTGGTCAAGGGGCTGGGATTTAGCTCAGTTGGTAGAGCGCTGTGCTGCAGTCTCTGAGGTCCCGAGTTCAATTCCCAGCACCCCAAAAATGGGAGAAGGACCTGGCAATCCACTCCCAAGGCAATCCCAAAACAGTCAGCCATTGAAAACCCTATGAGGGTCGCTATGAGTCGGATACTGAATCAACGGTACCTAACAACAACAACAACAACAACAACAACGTTGGTCACAATTTCAGAAAGGTGGAATATGGAAAATCAACACAACAGCATAGGCAAAACGTGGTCTGATTTGATTTACTCCTATAATTGTTTAAGATTTGCCTTGTGTAGTTAGCACTGAGAAATAAATCCATTTTAAAATATTTTAGTTTCCCCTTAGCTGCAGTTTTGCTTTCCAAGGTTTCAGTTACCAGTCAACCATGGTTCAAAAATATTACACAGAAAGTACCAGAAATAAACAATTCATAAGTTTTAAATAACTTTTATTACAATCTATTGTTATAGTAGCTTCATCATTAATTACTGTTAACCTCTTACTGTTCCTGATTTATAAATTAAACTTTATCATGGGTACATGTATATAGTAACATAGCACTTACTATGTGTATATATGAGGTTTGGTACTATCCATGTTTTAGGGTGTCTTGAAACATATCTCTTTATATAAGATTAGGGACTACTGTGTTCAACTTTTCGGTGAGGTAGACTTCTTTACCTCTGAATCAATTTAAAAATTAACATTTATTACTGCTTAACTTAAATCTTCAGGAAGGTAGCTGGAGTTACTTTGCCAATTGCCTTGAGAAATGACTATTACATATTTCACCTTACACCAGTAAGAATGGCCAAGATCAATAAAACAAATAACAACAAATGCTGGCGAGGTTGCGGCGAAAAAGGAACACTATTACATTGTTGGTGGAGCTGTAAATTGGTCCAGCCACTGTGGAAATCAATATGGAGATATCTTAAAAAACTGCAAATAGATCTACCGTATGACCCAGCTATAACACTACTGGGAATTTACCCAAAGGAAGATGGGTCATCATACCACCGAGACACCTGTATCTCCATGTTCGATGCTGCATTTTTCACAATAGCAAGGATATGGAATCAACCAAAGTGCCCTTCAGCAGAATGGATAAAAAAACTATGGTACATATACACGATGGAATACTACTCAGCAATCAAGAAAAATGAAATAAGGTCATCTGCAGCAAAATGGATGGAATTAGAGAAAATTATTTTAAGTGAACGAACCCAAGCTCAGAAAGAGAAACACCACATGTTCTCACTCATATGTGGGAGTTGAATCAAAATTATAAGGAGGAAACATCCTATTCAAAGGTTGGATCAAAAGAAAAAAAAAAAGCTAAAAATGGTGTCAATATAAATGGTCTAGTAAATGCATGCAATTGTTCTGACAAGATAAAAACAAAGTTCACTACAGGAAAAGTTTCTATCTTAAACAGAACTGGAACTCAAGTACATATAGAAAAATATTACCAAGTAAATGACAGAGAAGACTTAGATGGGGGGGAGCATACAAGAGGTAAGGGGGCACCTATATGAATAATGTACATCAAAATGCATATATGGAAATGCCACAATGAAAAGCATGTCAGAATGAATCACATTAAGGTGTACATTAAAAATGTCCAATAATGAAAAAAAGAAAAGAAAAGAAAAAAGAAAGAAAGAAAGAAAGAGAGAAAGAAAGGACTATTACAAAATAAAAATTCTTTAAATAGTCCTGGAAAAATACTGTTTGAAGTGCTCTTGCATCTACTTTTGCTGCTCTGGGCCTGCTCACATAGAAAAAGGAAGCAAGACCACGGCATAGTGGAGGGAAATACAGGACATTTATAGTAGTTTTCCCAGAACAGTATCAGACTTGTGTCCCTGGGACAAATTTATTCACTGTGCTAAATGCTGAGGAAAGAGAGCAACACAAACCACATCACAAATCCAATCTCTGATCCGTGTGCAGTGGCGCACTTAATCCCAGTCACTTGGGAGGCACAGGCAGGAGCACAATGAGTCTGAAGTGAGAAGCAGCCTGTGCAACTTAGCAAGACCTTTTCTCAAGACTAAAGGGGCAGGGTGACCTGAGGGTGTGTCCAGTGGTATAGTGCTGCCCCATATGCAGGACACACCCTAGGTTCAACTTATCATTGGGAAAAAAAATCTTTGGTCACTCTTGGAAATAGGATCACAACTTAGAAAAAAAAATGCACACAAAGAAGTGTCTGTATGCAAATTCAGGGAATTTGTGAGCCCCAAGTTGCCAATGTCTGATCAAGTCGACATCAGTTTTCATAAAAGCAAAAAATGACAGGGATGGCTGATTATGACTCCATGTGAGACCTGCAGAATCCCAAGAATGTTACAATTCAAGATGTCTGACTCTTCTATATTTATCAACATTGAGCACCATGAAACAGAATTTAATTTAAATTATGCCTTGAACAGCATCCAAAGGCAACTACACTGAAATGACTATAAATGGCCAAACATTATCTCTTTTCTACAGATAATAACTTCACTTGCTTCTTTCCACAACTATATGGCAATTTAATAATCATATCCCAAAATCATTCCAACTCTCCCCTTCATCACTGCTTCTTATTACAGAGGAATTAACATATAGTTTATGCTTTTTAATTGCTTATATATTCCTAAATTGAGTTTTTGGCTTGGCTAATTTTCCCTAACTAAATTTTAAGTCTCTTTTGATCGTAACTTAGTTTCCACTTTTTTTTCTGTTAAAACATGAGCCTCAGAAAATAATATCTTTAAGATTACCAATGCCACCAGGTGCAGCAGCACACAGCTATAATCCCAGCGGCTCAGGAGACAGAGGCAGGAGGATCAAAAGTTCGAGACCAGAGGCAGTCTGCATAACTTAGTGAGACCCTGTCTCAAAAAGTAAAACACTGGGCTAAGGGAACAGCTCAGTGGTCCAGCACTTGCAGAGCATGCAAGTGCGAGGCCCTGGGTTCAACCCCCAGAACCGCCAAAAAAAAAAAAAAAAAAAAGGAAAAGAAAAAGAAAAGAGAACAAGAAAAAGAAGAAAAAAGCCTGGTATTATTGAATCAAGAGCTGTTGTACTTTCCTCCTGTGACACCACGAACAACCCTAAGTGAAAAAAATCCACACTTAGAAGTCTTATCAGAATCAAGATGCTCTGGAATGTGTTCCAGTAGGAGGAAATGATCCTCTTTGTATATTAACCAATCAATCTTCTTCAGAGCTAAACCCACTGGGCCCAATTTGAAAACGTGAAGATTAAGAGTCTGGAGACACCTCAAGGAGATCCTTGAGTTGCCAGAGGTAGACTAAATTTGTATGGCTTGGGTAAGATGCATCCCACAGGTTTGTGTAAGAAAGTCAATATAAAATTCATACACACGTCCACACATATACATGTGTGTAATGAATCCCAGTTAATGCAAAGGTAAAGGCACCCCAAAAGCAGAGATGTGACCCCTGCTACAGGCCTCCAAATGAAATTCCAACATGCCTGATAAGAGTGGCAATTCTACCTTTTCCCACCAACCAACCCTCCTTCCAGATAAAACAGCACTCAGGGAGTGACTCAGGAGTGACTCTGTCCCAACCTCATCAGAAACATACTACACAACTACATTCACACACACCACTGACCATGCCTTTCAAGCAGTCCCCCAATCTACCACCCAAGTACACACACTCCTTAAATGCACATGCCCTTCAAATATACACATCAAAAAAGCAACACAATACATACACAAATACACCACTCAAACCAGTGCCCTTCCTTTCACCAAAAACAGACATGCTAATAAAATGCCTCCCTTCAGCTGCTTAGTAATCACATCCTTTAAGAATATAAAAGCACAATCCATCCATACCTTCCAGTGCACATACTACAATGAGCTGCCACCACTGAAAATGACACAAGGTAAGTGACTTCTCAGAAGAGATTATAAAAGAAAATCTAATTATTTCTTTCCCCTCCCTTGGATCACTGGGAGAGGCCGGCAGTCATATGAGAATCTTCACAAAGCCTCATGGAGAGGTTCACAGGGTGAGCAACCAAGACCTATACCTGCCAAAGGCCAGCACGGCACTGGGGGATTCAGCAAAGCCATGTAAATAAGGCACCTTGAAAAGCAGGTCCTCCGTCCCTGAGTCAAGCCTTCAGAAGACTGCAGTACTAGCTAACACGTTGTAACTTTATTAGGAGCACTGAACTAGAACTAGCCCGCTAAGCCACTCCCAGATCCCAAACTCAAAAAACGTGGCATAGTACCTCTTTTAAACTGCCACTGATTTACTACACAGCAACAGACAACTAATACACAGGAATACACCTCTCATATCCTCCAAATATGTACTAATTTTATCAAATAAGAAAATACCCAGGCAAGATGGTATGTTCCAGGTTATGATCTATTATTTTCTCCAAAACTTAAAGTTATACAGTATCTATTCCAGGGGAAATAACGGTCAATTTGAGAGAGCCAGAAGAGATGGGTTTTTTTAGTTTTTTTGGCAGTAGTGGAGTTGAACCCAGGGCCTCATGCATGCTGAGCAAGTACTCCACCACAGAACTGTACCCCAGCCTTTTTCCTTTTTTGTTTTGAGATAGGGTTTCATGAAATTGTCCAGGCTGCCTCTAGCCTTAAATTTGTGATCCTACTGCTTTAGCCTCCCAAGCAACTGGGATTACAGGCCTGTGCCACAGCACCAAGTTTCAAAAGTAAAATCTCGACACCTGAAAAAAGTGAATCTTAATAGTCAGATGTTTCTACGTCCTGGGAAATGTATCACTAGGCAATTTCACTGTTGTGCAAACACCACAATGTATTTACACAAACCTATGAATACCATCTACTACACACCTATACAGTTGGGGTCTGTGTATGAGCACATGCTATATAGCCTATTGCCCACAGGGCCATGGTGAACTTAACAACACAAGATTAAGTAAGTCAAGCACAGAGAGAGGACACCAGGCACAATAATCAGAATTGGGAGGCTACTGCTAGCATAACACAGCAAACTGTTTTACCATGAACTTTTTTGTTAAATAAGTAGGAGTGCACTCTTAAACAATGAAATATTATAGTAAATACCTAAACTAGACACAAAGTCATTTGTTATCAAGCATTATGCACCATCCCCAAGTGTAGGTGCTGTACTTTGTATGACCACCAGTGCAGTAGCTTTGCTTACACTAGCATTGCCACAAAACATAGTGTTTTGTGCTTCCACAGTGTGGCAGCTATGATATCACCAGGCAAAGATAACAGTCAGCTCCATGATAATCTTATGGGACCATCATTGGGTATGGCACTTATCACTGATCAAACTGTCATTAGGCACTAGCTAAGTAACTCAGTAGGCTGGGGTTTGGCTCAGGTGTGGAGTGCTACTTTGAGTTGAGGCTCTGGGTTCGATACCCAGCGCCACAAAAAATGGGAGAAGGATGTGGCAATTCACTCCTCAAGCAATCCCAAAACAATCAGCCACTGAAAATCCTATGAGTAGCAGAGAAGCACTGACATGGTGCCAAGCATGGCACAGTGTCGGGGAGTGTTTTGTTCTGTTGTACACAGAGTTGCTATGAGTTGGACCTAACTCAACAGCACCTAACAAGCAGTAACCCAACTCTGACCCCCAGTCAAACTTCAGATAATCAAATTTTGTTAGTAATATTTATTGTATTCCTTTAGCCCAGGGATCAGCAAACTTTTTTTTTTTTTTTTTTTGGTACTGGGGGTTGGACCCAGGGCCTCTCGCCTGCATGCTCTGCAAGTGCTGGACCACTAAGCTGCACCTCCAGCCCGTTTTTTACTTTTTTGAGACAGGGTCTCGCTAAATTACACAGACTGCCTCTGGTCTTGAACTTGCAATCCTCCTGCCTCTGCCTCCCAAGCCGCTGGGATTACAGGCGTGCGCCACCACGCCCGGCAACAAACTTTTTCTGTAAAGGGCCATGCGGACTTCTTTTAGATTTTGTAGGTCAAAAGGCAAAATCAAGAACAATAAGCAGACAACTACACAACAAGCATTTAAAAACATACTCTTGGCTCTCAGGCTGTACAAACAAAGGTTGCAGGCTGTAGGTTGCCCACTGGAGTCTAGACTAAAACCAGAATGTCTTCTCTCACACTAATGCAAACCCCAAGATTTCCCAGCGCTTGTATTTCAAAGGACTTGCCATACGCTGCACAGTAAGTAAATTTTTAATAAGAACAACAATAAAACTTGCAAGTAGAATAGCTATTTTTTCATGAATGCAGTTGGCCATTCTAAAGTTAATATTTTGTATACACTCAACAGCCTTGAGAAAACAGACATGCAATCCTGTCAGATGGGAAAAAAAAGTACCAATCTGCTTTAATCAAGATACTGGAGACAAGGAGGGTGCTGTGGTCTGAATGCTTCTTTCTCCCCAAAATCCATACGTTGAAATTGTAACCCAAGTCATATGAGGTGGGACCTTTGAAAGATGACTTAATCTCTAGAGCAGAGCCCTCATGAATGGAACTAGTGCTCTTATAGAAAAGGGGAGGGGGGAGGAGAAAGGGAAGAAACAGATAGATACTGAGATTCCTCCATGTAAGGACACAGTGAGAAAGCACCATGAACAAGGAAACAAGCTCTCACTAGACATTGCGTCAATCTTCTGGCACCCTGATCTTGGACTACCAGCTTCCAGAACTGGGAGAACTAAAATTTTTTTGTTTACAAGCTACTAAACCTACGGTATTTTGTGAAAACAGCATGAACGAACTGAAGCAGAAGTGGTAGTAGCAATATTCCCGGCCCCACCTCCCTCAAAAAACTGTCACCAAGCAAGGGGTTTGAGAAGTAGGGCTGATATTGGTCACCAAATGCAGCCAGCTTCAAATAGTGCCATTATCACATTCTCTGGTTTTAAAACCCCAAGTTACAAGCTGCCTACATTTTTGAATTTGTTTAAAGAGTACATAGCTCTGTAAACTCAAATTTATTTGGGCCAAGGGATGCCTGGAATAAGTTTAATCAGAATAAATTAGGACTCATAGTAATTATAGTCAAGAGACAGACTTCCAATATCTAGACCTTGCTCTACAACAAGATGTGTGACTTTCACCCAGTCATTTGTTTTCTCTAGGACTCAGAGTCTTCATGATGGGAGGCATAATTTAAAACATTTGAATCTGCTGAATGACAAATATCCATGACATATATTTCAAAAAATATGAAGAAGCCTGAAATAATTTAGTTTTCTCTACTTAACAGATATCAGGTGCTGAGAAGGCATTCTTATACTAAAAAGAGGCAAGAAAATGTAAAGAAGAATTAAGGTCTGGAAAATACTCCATTTGCTTTAGTTCTCGTATTAGGACAATTCCAAGAAGCCAGTGAAATCTTTTCTAAAGGGAATGCCAATATCCTTGTGTAATTTGCCTTAAGAAAGTGTTTTGTTTTTGTCTCTAAAATTACAGACCCATTAATCTTCTTGGTAGAATTCTTCTCCCCCAATAAAAGCTTTCCATTAAATGTCTTTTCTCAAGTGAAAATATCAGTGCAGGCACTTGAAATCAATCTGGTGGGCCAATCAATGACCCTGAATACTCCCATAGGAAAAATAATAGGATCAAACTACATCTGTCACAAACGGAGAGCCAGGTGCTCATTGAAATTGTATATAGTCTTGGCCAGGGATGGTGGCTCATGCCTGTCACCCCAGTGACTTGGAAGGCCGAGGTAGGAGGATCACAGGTTTGAGGCCAAAGGCAGCCTGCATAACTTAGTGAGACTCTGTCTCAGGATAAAAAATTAAAAAATGGTCTGGGGGTGAAGCTCAGTGGTGGAGAAATGGCAAAGTGTGTGTGAGGCCCTGGGTTCAATCCCCAAGTACTGCATAAAAAGAAAAAGGAAAAGAAAGTGGGAAAGGAAAACAGAAAAGAGAAGAAAAGAAAGGAAAGGATGAAAGGAAAGGAAGAGAAGACAAGACAAGAAAAGAGAAGATAGACTATGGAAAGTCTTGCACTTGCTTGGCTACATGGTCTGCTTGCTGGCTGACAGCATTCAGGGAAGGCCTCATTTTCTTACAGTGTGAGATCTGGTAACAAGGAGTCAGGCTCCATCCTTATATAGTATAAGCTATACTCAGAATCTGTTTAAAGTCTTTGGTATTTCAGACACAGCACAAAGTTGTGAATGTATTCTTAAGAATCCACACTGATGTAAAGTTCCTTAAAATCTGAATATTTAGTACCTTAGGAAAACAATGTTTTAAGAAAACCTCACACTTAAGTTTGTTTTTTAATGAATTCATTATTACAACATGGATAATCACCTCGCCAATAAATCTATTCTACATAATACTGTAATGGAGACTGGGGAAAGCGATAGAAGACAAATCTAAAATTTCAGAGTAGAAATGAAACTAATATTTAAAGGATCTTATTTGGGACTTAATGTGTAACTTAACTATTCACCTTTCATTCTTTTCTATAAAGAACAAAATGGTTTACTACACACGCGCGCGCACACACACACACAAATCACAAAGTTTTTTTTAAAAAATCAATTCCAATGAAAACCAAAAGGAAGAAATTAGGCCCAGGGGACAAAAACACACATAAATAGCGCTTTTGCTATGGTTAGTTAACTTCAATTTTGGGATCTGAGTCTCCTGGCAGCTGTGATGAGAAAGGAGAGACAAAAAGAGGAGTGAGGTGAGGGGTGGTGGCAAAGCAACTAAGTTCCTGGGGGTTAGAAAACACAGGGTCCCTGCAGATTTGAAATCCACTGGGTTTAACAGCTTCTGGGTGGCTCTACTTGGTATCTAAGGAAAGTGATTCCTGGGTGCAAATGGACTGGGCAGTCTCTTAATCTTCCTTAAATACCAATTTTTGGCCAATGTGGCAGGGGGTGTTGCAGAAAAACAGTTTGAAAAGGCATTTTCTGAGGGCCTAGGTATTAGAAAACTCATATGGAGACAAGTGCTTAAGAATGGCAAGTTAAAAGCTTAAATGAGACCATACTAGCCCATTGTGGGGGGAACAGCAGAGGCAGCTGTAGCCACAGACTCGAATTTTTAGTTACTTGGAAAACCCACCACGGCACATGGATAAGCACTAGAAACTGATTCCTCAAAATTCTATATATCACAAGCCACTTAAAATATTGCATGGCAAATATTCAGAGCAGGTGCCCTCCAGGATCAGAGAAAAAAGCCTTCCAAACACTGCCACAGCTTTGACAATGCTTTCCAGTGAGCTTAACCACTAAAGAGGTTTAGGCTTCCTGCAAGGGTAGTCATTAGCAAAGAACACTGATAAATCCCCATGCATTTGATTCCTGGAACAATTAAAAACAGAGACAATTAACCAAAAAAAAAAAAAAAAAAAATCCAACTATGACTATCTTTCCTCCTTGCATTAGGTTTTCTTTTAAGCAGAGAGATGAAGTTCAGACAATAAGGAATAATAATAAGTAACCAGTTCTGCTGCCTCTTCCTGCTAGAATATACTTAATCTGTATTATTTTTTATAGAGGACAAAAATGAAATGCAGATACTTAATGGTTTGCCAACAGTTTTACTACTATGTAATGTCTTCCAACCTGAAGCCATACCACTGTGGTGTCCGATCCCATCCGATCTTGGAAGCTAAGCAGGGTCAGGCCTGGTTAGTACTTGGATGGGAGACTGCCTGGGAACACTAGGTGCGGTAGGCTTGGAAGGACTGGGCCCACTCTCACTCAACAATCAGCCATTGAAAACCCTATGAATAGCAGAAAAGAACTAACAATACTGATGTGGCTGTTGTATGTAGGGTCCCTATGAGTTGGACACTGACTCTATGGCACCTAACAATAACAACATCTTCTAACCCCTAGGTCCAGTGGTCTTTTAATTTCATAATGTTGCCTTCCTTGTAATATTCACAAAAAAATTGGGTTCAGGTTCAATATGTTAAAATTTAGAGGGTTCAGGCTTTTTAATCTGTTGTGTAGGTAGATTAGTATAATTTTTTTCTACAACTTTAAAAAGGAAAAGAAAAAGAAAAGAACATTAAAAGCTGAACCCAACCCCAATTTCACTGGGTTCTGGTTCAGTGTGAGGTCCTGCTATCCACACACAGGATTTAAATGTGAACCTGACCTGAACCAGAACCCTTTAAATTTCAGCATATATTGAACCTGTACCCAAACCTGAACTCATTTTTTTGCAGGTTTGAAGCTGTGATTCATATAATGGTCATAGAAATAATGTTTGTAGATAAGAGAGAACATATTTGTAAGGTACTAGAAAACTTTCCCAAGACTTGCCTGATATTAACATAACAAGTAGGCACCTAACAATAAGCAAGTGGTTTCCTTGCCAATTTAGAACTTTTAAAGATTTAGGTCATCTCTTCCTCTTAGAGAGAGAGAGACAGACAGAGAGACAGACAGAGACAGAGAGAACACAAGAGAGAGAGAGAAAACTACCTTACTTATGTCAATTTTCTACAGTAAGCATTAACTATCATTTGGTGACAATTCCTCTGAACTATAACTACCCTTCATAAACACTGGTTATTTATTTCTCCTCCACAAGGTTTCATGCAGGGATCCCTTACCATTTTGCCCAGTGGTATCTTTCAACTCAAGCCTAAACTTCACAATGTCACGCTAATCTAATGCCTCCCTTTTGGAAGCATCAAGAGTCTAAAAGACAAGCGGGTGGCTATTTTCCTCTTTGCCCTCCTTGTCTCACCCCCAAACCTGACAACTATTAGGCTTCCTTCCTATTCCTACCTCCTGCTCAAAGTCATCCCTGACTGCTCCTGTCCTTGACCATTTCTCCATCCTAAGAAGCCTTTGCATTATTATTGCACATTAGCTCTATTTTTTAAAATTTCTGTCCAGTTACCTTGCACTTTCAATTATTCATTCATCTGGCATACACTATACCCCAAGCACTGTGTTATATGCCAGAAATACAATGGCAGATAAAAAAGAGCAGATCTGTGCTCTTAAAAGAGTTTGGTTTAAGAAGGAGTTAAAGAAACAATCACATCAGTAAACAGAAAACTACAGCTGAGCAAACATTTCCAAAGGATTGTAGCACAAGAGAATATTCAAAGAAAATGGCTATGTCTGTAGTGAGAGAATTAACCAGGCTTCAGGGCAGGGAAGCGTCAAGTTTAGGTAGCTTCAGGCAAGGGAAACATGGAAATAAGGCCCTGTGGTAGGAAGGAAAACCATACACTATTATTTAACATTCAAACAAAACCAGGTGGTTGAGTTGCAAAGACCAGGAGTGGCAGAGAGGGAGCCTGATCCACCACTGTTACTCGTTGTTGTTGTTGTTGTTGTTGTTGTTGTTGTTGTTGTTGTTGTTGTTAGGTGCCGTCGAGTCCGATTCATAGCGACCCTATGTACAGCAGATTGAAACACTTCCCGATTCTGTGCCAGGCAAACGATCTTATTTATGTTTAAGCTCATTGTTGCAGACATTGTGTCAATCCATCTGGTGGAGGGTTTTCCTCTTTTGCGTTGGCCTGCCACTCTCCCAAACATGATGTCCTTCTCCAGGGATTGATCTCTCCTGACTACATGTCCGAAATATGTAAGACGCAGTCTGGCCATTCTTGCTTCCAAGGAGCACTCTGGTTGCACTTCTTCCAGGACAGATTTGTTGGTTCTTTTGGCAGTCCATGGTATATTCAATAGATGTCTCCAGCACCACAATTCAAAAGCATCAATTCTTTTTCTGTCTCCCTTGTTCAGTGTCCAGCTTTCACAACCATATGATGCCACTGAAAATACCACGGCATGAGTCAGACCCACCTTTGTCTTCAATGTGACATCTTTGCTTTTCAATACTCTAAAGAGATCTTTTGCCACAGCTTTTCCTAGAGCAATGTGTCTTTTGATTTCTTGACTGCTGCTTCCACAGGTGCTGATTATAGAGCCAAGCAAAGTAAAATCTTGGACAACCTCAATCTTTTCTCCATTTATTGTGAAGTTGCGTGCTGACCCAGTCGTAAGGATTTTTGTTTTGTTGATGTTTAGTCATAACCCATATTGAAGGCTATGATCTTTGACCTTCATCAGTAAGTGTTTTAAATCCTCTTCACTTTCAGCAAGCAGAGTTGTGTCATCTGCATAATGCAGGTTGTTAATGAGTCTTCCTCCAATCTTGATGCTGCGTTCTTCCTCATAAAGTCCAGCTTCTCAGATTATTTGCTCAGCGTATAAATTGAAGAGATAGGGTGAAAGTATATAGCCCTGATGCACACCTTTCTCAACTTTAAACCACTCAGTGTTTCCTTGTTCTAATCGAACAACTGCCTCCTGGTTCATGTACAGATTTCTCATGAGCACAATTAGGTGCTCTGGTATTCCCATTTTCCAACGTGTTATCCATAATTTGTTATGATCCACACAATCAAATGCTTTTGCATAGTCAATAAAACATAGATAGACATCTTGCTGATATTCTCTGCTTTCAGCTAATATCCACCTGACATCAGCAATGATGTCCCTGGTGCCCCGCCCTCTTCTGAATCCCGCTTGATTTTCCGGTAATTCCCTGTCTATATACTGCTGCAGTCGCTTCTGAATGATCTTTAGTAGAATTTTGCTGGTGTGTGATATTAATGATATTGTCAGATAGTTTGCACATTCAGTCGGATCCCCTGTTTTGGGAATAGGCACAAATAGGGATCTCTTCCAGTCAGTTGGCCAAGTAGCAGTTTTCCAAATCTGCTGGCATAAACATGTTAACACCTCCAGTGCTGCATCTGTTTGTTGAAACATCTCTATTGGTATCCCATCAATTCCTGGAGCCTTGTGTTTCGCCAGTTCTTTCAAGGCAGCTTCCACTTTGTCCTTCAACACCATTGGTTCCTCTTCATATGCAACCTCTTGGAATGGTTGGTCATCTACCAATTCTTTCTTGTATAATGACTGTGTATTCTTCCCATCTTCTTTTGATGTTTCCTGCATCATTTAATATTTTCCCTGTAGCATCTTTCACTACTGCCATTCGAGGCTTGAATTTTTTTCACTTCCTTAAGCTTGAGAAACAGCGCATTCTGCCCTTTTGATTTTCTGCCTCCAGCTCCTTGCACATGTTATTATAATTTGTTTTTGTCTTCTTGAGCTGCCTTCTGAAATCTTCTGTTTAGTTCCTTAACTTCATCATGTCTTCCTTTTGCTTTAGCTGCTCGATGTTCAAGGGCAAGGTCCAGTGTCTCTTTTGACATGTAATTTGGTCTTTTCTTTTCTTCCTGTCTTTTAAAGAACTTTTTGCTTCCTTCTTGAATGATATCTTTTATGTCATGCCACAACTCTTCTGGTCTCCTGTCATTTGTGTCTAATGCATTAAACCTATTTTTGAGGTGGTCTCTGAACTCAGGTGGGATATACTCAATGTCATACCGTGGCTCTCGTATACTTGTTCTAATTTTCTTCAGCTTCAGTTTGAACTTGCATATGAGCCCCATATACTGCCTATCAACCTAGCTGGAATCTTAAAATGTCCTTCTGAATAAGTTAAATGCTTCAATAGCCCTGTGCTGAAAGACTGAACAAAGTACACACAAGTTACTGAAGAAATAATCAGCCTAGCAGGCAATCTCACCAGATCACAGCAAGTGATCCTCCACTAGAAATTTGCAAATTTAACTCTGCACCGATAGATCATCTGGGGAGGCTTTAAAAGAACAATGACTACCCCGCCCCCCGCAATTGCTGACAGACACACTGACTTAATGGGCATGAGTTGGGGACCACTTAAGGTATTTAAAATAGCTCCCAGCAGACTCTGATGGACCTCCGGGTAGGGAACCACCTGTCTTAAGGATATGCTCTCCCAAGAAGTTTCTGAAAACAGCCCTCTGTTTCTCAGAGGTCCTCCTGAAGCACAAGGACACATTTCCCACCTGATTCCTCCCAGATTTAGTCCAACTGTCTCCCCAAACACAGTTGAAGAACCATACTTATTCTTTGCACATCCATTCAAACAAGCAAGCTTGTAACAAAACACAAGTGGGCCTGCTACGTTGGCTTGGGGTAATAAAGCTATCTGGACTGTAAGCAGTTCAGTGTTGTGGATACTGCCAGTTGACTCTCAAGTTAGTGGATACAAGGGTATAATCTCCTTTAACGCGGTAGACCAAACGAGAAGATGAGTGACTTGTCCAAAAAAGAAGCTTTTCCCCATCCCCATCATCATCCAAAAAGGAAAGAGCAGAGAAAGGAAATTACTGAATTCATTTTTGCTTGTTGTGTCCCTAGTTTAAGGCCAGCTTGGGCTACATGCTGAGTTTCTAGCAAGACCTGTCTCAAAATTGTTCCCGAAGTTGCAGGTCTGTCAAAGAACTCAAACACAAGTCAAACATTCGTCAAATCTTAAGCTATTAAAATTGTTTGAATTTAAGTAGAGACGTGGTTGAAGCTTGTCCTTTGTTGTATAAGAAAACTGGTGGCCAAGCGCAGTGGCACTCACCTCTAATCCCAGTGGTTGAGGTTGAGGCAGGAAGGTTGCAAGATCAAGGCCAGAGACAGCCTCCAGAACTTAGCTGCCAATTTTTACAGGATAGTCAATACTGCCTCTAAAAAACTGTATTCTACAACCCTAATACTCATTAAATACATATAGCAATATTTTTGTTGTTGTTGTTGTTGTTAGGTGCCGTCGAGTCGGTATCCGACTCATAGCGACCCTCTGTACAACAGAGGAAACACTATTGTCAGTGCTTCTCTGCTGTTCATAGGGTTTTCAATGGCAGACTGATTTTTGGGAGGGGGTATATTTACAATTCCAAATTAATTGAATCTCATGTATAATTTTCAATTTCAGTGGCTACTGTGGATTGTTTTCATCCGCTCACATTTAGCTTGTTGTACACTCCTCGTAGCAAATGTTTAAAGCATATAGAGATTTGAACCACTAAACAGGCAATTTTACATATAAAAAATATCAAGTCTTGTTCACCAAAATATACCTCAAAAGTCGCATTACAATTTGTCTTCCCTATTTAAAAACTAACTCATTCTAAGAACAAGTACAAGTGGAACAATAAGAAAAATTAAACTTATTTCTTCCCAAGAACTTATTCTACGATGGCCTAGGCCAAATGTAAATCACATCATCTTGGCACTATTACATGAACACACTTTCCATTTGAAGAGATTCACATCAACGGCAGAAATGCCCTTCACTACACATCCTAATTAACACAATCATCTCCACAACTAGACTTGCACAGTCCTCACTGAACAAAGCACATACACCCAGACATGAAAACATACTGGGCTTCTTAATGGGTTTACCGAAAGTTAGCTGAAGGTTAAATACATGGTATTGTGCCTAAACTATGTACCATGTGGATCTGTTAGCCTTACACAGATGTCATAGGGAGTCTTGAAGGAACGAATGAAAAAAACAATGTCTGCTTAGCAAAAACTCTTTCGACCTCACACTTGAAAAGTTGCTGTTTCTTTAAATCTGTGAACATTTTACCCCATGTTTTCAAGATACACTTTTAAAACACACTTTATTCATTTTTTTGTTGTTGGTGGTTTTTTGAGACAGGGTCTCACTGGGTGGCCCAGGTTAGCCTGGAACTCAGGATCCTCCTACCTCAACCTCCCATGTGCTAGGAGTGCTGGGATTACAGGCATGCCTCCATGCCTACTCACATTTCTCTTTCCTTCCCAAACACAGCTATATTTTTAAAATACAATTTTAAAATGTCTTCCACTGAGTGTGGTGGCACACACCAGTAATCCTAGCATTCAGGAGGCTGAGGCAGGAGGATTTCTAAAGGCCAGCTTGGGCTACTTGCTAAGTTTCTGGCAAGGCCTGTTCTCAAAAAAACAAAAAATGAAAAACAAAAACAACAACAACAAAAACAAATAACAAAGAAGTCTTTCACAAGAAATCCTTTTGACAGTAACTGCATTCTTCAAAATGTGTTCTGTTTGAGCTGGGGGCGATGGTGCACACCTGTAATCCCAGCGGCTTGGGAGGCAGAGGCAGGAAGATCACAAGTTCAAGACCAGAGGCAGTCTGCGTAACTTAGTGGGACCCTGTCTCAAAAAGTAAAAAAAATGGGCTGGGGGTACAGCTCAGTGGTCCAGCACTTGCAAAGCATGCAAGTATGAGGCCATGGGTTCAACCTCCACTACCACCACCAAAAAAAAAAAGAAAAAGAAAAAGAAAAGAAAAGAAAGAAAAGAGGTGTTCTGCTTGACCATCACCAAGAAGGCAACTGTATGTCTTTACACCAAAGTATTAACTTACAAAATAGGGCTAAGAGAAATAATGCAAACTACATTAGGATGCGCCAGGTGTCTTTTCCAAATAGGAATATTTCTCTTCATGTGGTACTTATAAGTAATTTCTACCAACTTAATACTTCCAAAATCATCTCCTTTGCTTTTAGTATTTCATACAATTAATACCCCTTAAAATACTAAACTACTATTTCTTATTAAAGTTTTGTTTTGTTTTTAAGGTAATGAGCCTGTTTACACTGGACTAAGATCAATGCCAACCAAGTTAAAGATATTACAATTTCCTTTGGAGATTATGGTGTAAACTTACAAGCAACATAAAATATTCAGAGCATACAAAGCAAAAACAAAATTAAGTATTTGGCTCACAGTAATAGTATATTCTCCTGCAGCTGTACCACTGTGGCACCTGATCCCATCAGATCTCAGAAGCTAAGCAGGATTGGGCCTGGTTAGTACTTGGATGGGAGACCGCCTCAGAACACCAGGTGCGGCAGGCTTGGGAGAAGGACCTGGCAACCCACTCCCCAAAATACAACCAGCTGTTGAAAACCCTATGAATAGCAGGGAAGCATGACAAAAGTGTTTTGCCTGTTGTACATAAGGTCACTATGAGTCTGACACTGACTGAACAGCACATAAAACAACAACAACAACAACAACAACAACAACAACAACAACAACAGTAGTAGTATATTCTGGGAATAGGACATGGCAATCCACTCCCGAAGCAATCCCAAAACAATCAGCCATTGAAAACCATGTAAGAGTCACTATGAGTCGAGCTGACTCTAGCACCTAACAACAACAATAGTATATTTGGAGGACTGGTAAATGAGTAGCCAAAACAGTAAGAGCAGTATGTTGTGATCAATCTTGACTTCCCATGAAAGTTGAATACATCTTAATATAAGAATCAACTTGACTTGAATCTCTAGGGGTGAGGGGAGGAAGCTGACAAATGCTGTAAGACACGGCAAAAATAAATGCAATGAGAAAAGTGGCTTGCATGAAGGAACAAAAAGGTGAACTGCTATCTGGAATTGTTCTACTGAAGGTAAAGAAATGTGAAAACACTATAGAGTAAAAGGGGCTTTGAAATGCAAAACAGATACAATGGGTACAAGTCCAACACCTGAATGATGCAAATTTGGTTTTCATTTCTTCTTTGGGTGGTTAACATAGTTAAGTTATTCACTAAAGCAGGAGGTTAAATTCCTGGACAGGGTTCTTCACTTTTAAAAGCATGAACTCTAATTTTCCTCCAAACATTCAGACCTTTCACAATACATACTGCCACCACCTATTATTCATCAGATGATCTTTTTAAGACAGGCAAGATGCATTACTAAAGTGTGATCCTTGTTAACAGTAAGACCAACATAACAAAACAAAGGTGTGAATTATTTCCTTAGCAAATAATAAGAAAAACAAAATATTCATTTCAAAGGGAAGCCAAACCAGCTTCACTTTTGTTCCCTATCAAACATTGTAACGGCAAAGCCTGAGAGGTCCAGTGCACAGAGCAAACCTTTCCAACCAGCAGACTATCACCCACTTACTCTGCTTTCCTGTCTTGTAACAACTTCTTCTTCAACTCAGGTTAACCATATCCTATTGCTTTCTACATATTTTGTGGAGGGGTTATTCCTGTACTCATCTTTTAGATGTAGGTTATAACAAGTGTCTTAATGGTTACAGTAAAGATAAAAATCGTCCATAAAATGTCTTGCCACATAGGCCTGGCTTATAATGGTCACTCAACAGTTACTATCCTACACCCTGCTGTAGATCAAAGTACACCTCACCTGAGTTTAGTTTACCGCAGGGAGTGTCAAAGTTCATTCTTGCACTGTCACTGGTTATTTCATTTCCTACCTCAAAACGAAGGGTTCCCACAATGTACTGAGAGCCAGATCTAGTTTTCAAACTTTAGCTACACTGTCATCTAGCTAGCACTGGTGCTTTTGGCACTTCTCCAGAGGGCACCTTCTGTCTAGATTGCTCTTTCTGGATGCCAGTTCAACCTATAGTGTTATCCTTGTTCATTATGTCCTTAAATCTCCTTTCACTGACTCAACAGAGCTTAATCCACTATATGCCAAGCTTTGTGTATTAACGTCTGATAAGATTAGCAATAGCTAAGTACCTCTCAGTAACTCAAGCTTAGAATTTATTAGATTTCTCTATACTTCATTTGTCTCTCTGGGTGCTTTAGTCACTTTCAATACTCTTGTTTCTATATGGTCAAGAAGGTCTCTCAAAACAACCTCACAAGTAAAAAAAAATGGTAGAAGAGACCAGAGATGGTAGTGACTTGTTATGATGTTACCTAGGGACAATGCACGCAATCTTATTTAGGTCTTTTGAGAGCTTTATACTTCCTTTGAAGCTTGATTTATTTTTCAAATATTATGTTGGCTCATTCTCTGCACCTAATTACATATCTGTATCTCAAGAATTATGATCTTATACCACCCACAACAAGTTTTAATGTTTATATGCTCCTGTCAGGTTGTGGTTATGGGTTCAGTTGGTTTGAGTGTGGAGTTAATGAGGCCAAGGTTGTACTTCTCTATGTAGGGCAAGATGTTCTGTTGTTGGGTGCCCAGATACAGGGTTATGACTACCACTACACAGCCAGAATGTATGAGTCACTCAACAATCAGCACATTAGGTGGTGACAAATCTAACAGTCCCTGCTCTCTCAAGATGAATAGGGATAGGTAGGAATGGTGAGACAATTCTGTCAAACACTATTAAGGGTGAAAATATAATGCTTATAACCCTAGGTATTGTGGCACAAAAGAGGGACTACCAACTTTGGGCTAACAAATGGGTAAGGAAAAGGAAATGACTAGAGAGTCAAATGCAGCGACTAGATGAATAAAAGGAATATCCCTAAAAAAAGATAAGAAAAGTGTGGAGAACTCATTGGGCAGCCAATGCACATACAGCCAATGAAGGAGGACTACAGGTGTTCACTATTTGGATTACTGAAAAACTAAAAGCATATGCCAAATGGTGATGTCTCTGTCTCAAGTACAAAGAACATTTTTACAGCTAGTTTCTGCATTCATATATTCATGAGGATTAACTATCGGAGTACATTCTTCTAAATCCAGTCTTTCCTGGCCTAAACCATAGAAAACACAGATACAAATAATTATTCTCTCAATTCTCCCAAGGATCTGTATAACTAGTACCATATATAACTAGTAACAAGCATAAAGGAAAAATTAACTGACTACCCACAATGGAAGTCATGGGGCAGTGGGGCTTAATTCTCTCAGAATGGGTTAAGGCAGGCTGTGGAACATAAGCAGTGTGAGTTATCTGAGTACTAAATCTCCTCGCACACACATATATCAGCTTAAGGTTTGTGCTCTTAACTGAAAACCAGTAAAATGTAAAGAACCTTGATGATTGTTATACTTTCCTCTGAGAGGTAGGAGGAAAAAATGCAATAAAATGTGCTACTTCCCACTATCTGTGAAATATTTTCAAATAATTTAATTGCTAAGCATATCAGATACACAATTATCCTTAGCTATCCATAGGGGTTTTGCTCCAGGACACCGCCATACCAAAATCCATGTATGCTCAAGTCCTTTATATAAAACGGCACAGTATTCCCATATAACCTAACACATCCTCCCACATACTTAATGTCATCTCCAGATAACTTGTATTACCATGTTAAGGGCTATATAGTTATTATACTACATTATTTAGTGAATAATGACATGGACAGAAAAAGTCTATACATGCTCCATAGTAATGTGATTTTTCTGAATATTTTCCACCTGCAGTTAGTTGAATCCATAAATGCGGAATTTACAAAGAGGGAAGGCCAACTACATTTATTTACAACATTTTCTGTAGATCACATTGCACAAAATAGAGGATTTAGAGCTGAAAGGCACAATCGACATTGGATAAGTTTGAGCCTTTTGTGTTACAGATTAGAACACAAAAGGCAAGGATGGTTCAGGCAATTTGCTCCGAGTATATAGGCTGATAGGCAGCAACCACAGGGATACCAAATTTTCCTAAGCACTCCATTTCTGTACACTATTCTATTCATCCTCTCCTCAATCCACAACACTCACTTGCCAAAAACGAAGAAAACAGAGGTCTTCCCTGAGCAACAATTAGCAACAGACATGATGATGAAGAAAAGCAATACTTTATAAATGACATTTATAAGACACACAATATTGTAATAATTAGCTTCTCTGATTGTATTTCAGTATCAAGTTGTTACAATTGGAATATACTTTCACATCTGTTTATTCCAATACTGACACTGTTGCAGTCAGTGGGAAACTCTGGCTGCTATCAGGAGAAATATTCTCCAGTGTCAAGAACATCTAATTTTTTGTAGTACTTTTTTAAAAACTAAAGTTAAATGAGCCTGCAGCGGTAGCCCTGTGGCATCCGATCCCGTCAGATCTCGGAAGCTAAGCAGGGTCGGGCCTGGTTAGTACCTGGATGGGAGACTGCCTGGGAACACCAGAAGCTGTAGGCTTGGGAGAAGGACCTGGCAACCCCCCTCCCAAAAAATCAATCTGCCATTGAAAACCCTATGAACAGCAGAGAAGCACTGACAATAGTGTTTCCCCTGTTGTACAGAGGGTCGCTATGAGTCGGATACCGACTTGATGGCACCTAACAACAACAACAACAACAACAACAAAGTTAAATGAAATATAACTGTTTCTAAAAAGACATTTTATAAATTCAACTTTAAAAACATCTTCTGTCTCATTTATACCTTCACTTTATCAAAGGGAATAAGCAATGTTTGAATTTATGTGTCTCAAGCAAAGATCTTAATAGTGGTTTTCACTTCTCTTTAGCTGTGAGCTTTCTAGAAACTTTATAGTCTAAAACATAAAAACATCTCAAAAATCAAAGCTAAGTACATTTCATATAGAGGGAGACTGAGTGATCAACTCTAGCCCAGAGGACAAGTTCTAAACCAACAAATAGCCAATTTGTAATTCTGTAGTGAGAAATCATCTCATTGTTTATCTTTGGATGATACCATTAAAAAAAAAAGGATTGTGGCACATCCCATGGAAGTATTTCCTCAGTGACCCAAACTACAGGTGCACCTTAGAAACATGGAGGGCCAAAATCTGTAGGGAGATGAAGGTAAGGCTGGCTCATACATCACTCCCTGAAGATTCAGAAAGGCTCTGGTCCAGCCTTGAAGGCTAGTACCAACAGTACAAATTAAAGAGACAAGAGATAATCCAAATTTTTTCCTGTCATGTACCAAGTGGCATTCCAATATTTCTTAGCAGATTTAACTTTTTATGCACATTATCTTAGATGAAACAGAACAGCCTAGAGATAAAATGACAGTGCGGGTTTCCTAGTGAAATCAGCATTCCTTCCCTCAAAGCTGTTCAACTCAGCAGGACCCATTCACCACAGAGGACCTAAACACTCCCTCAAATTGTTTCAGCCAAACTCAAGATAGTAGAAGTGTAAAAGATTACAACATATTTCATCTATGTTGGGGGAAACTGTTAAGTTAAATGACTGCAAGAAGCAGGTGCAAGAACTGTAAGGTGACCCTTCATTAACTGTACATAATGCAAAATAAAGGAGATATTTTCCAAAAAGGCACAGACAGTTCTCAGGAATGATCTTGGAAGTGCTTAACACACTACCCCACCAACTCTCCACATGACACACACCTACACCTTCCCTTACAGAATGATTTCATTTAAGTGATGAAGTACCAATAAAATTCCCTTACATTCTCCCCACACCACCACCAAGTTTAGATGAGTTGTTTTACTTTTTAGCAAGAAAATTTTTGCAGACTTTGCAGGCAAAAATAAGCTTATGAGTTCAGAGATGTACACTACTGCTGTGGTTTGAATGTTTATGTTCCCTCCAAAATTCATGTTAATTTTAATGAAACTGAATCCCAGTGCAACAGGCTCCACCCTATGTATAGGACAAGTGCCTCATAAAAGAGTTGAAGGGAAATAGGTAGGTCCTTCAGCCTTTCACTCTCTACCATGAGCACACAGGACAGAAGTAGAGAGCAGCTTTTAACCAGGCACGGTGCCAGCACCTTGATCTGGGACTTAGCCTACAGAATTGTGAGAAAATAAACCTCTGTTCTTTAAAATTAATCTGTATAACTCCATAGTCCAAACTATGTCCTAGCTGAAAAGTGATCTCAGGTCCCTATAGCTTCTAATCTTCACTATCAGAGTCCCTTTTGTGGCATGTGATCCAAATACGTTCACACAATGCCCAAAAGTCAGGATACTTCTGCAATGAGGAGACTCACAGCAGATGTATACACAGAAGTGCTAAGAATTTAGAAAAAGTCATCAAATGATCTCTTTAACTTGTACCCATTCTGAAGTAGACCTGAGGGACTCACCTCCCATGAAGTTATTATTGTGCTGCCGTTTGCAAATACACAGAATGCAAGGAGCAAGAAATTCCAAGCCTGATGCCATAACTGAGTAAATTTTATAATCCTTTAACAGATTCTCTCCCCCTCTCCTATCTGTCCATCTATCTATCTACTTCTCTGAGACAAGGTCTCCCTTGTATTACAGGTTGGCCTCACATGAGTAGTCTTCCGGCCCCAGCCTGCTTCTCCTTTTTTTATTTTTTTAATAGTATGTAATCAAGATCTGTCCTATACCTTGATAATTGTTATGGTTTGCATATGATGTGCACCCCCTCACCAAAGACTCACATATTGAAAGTTGGCTCCCAGTTCATGGTGGTACTGACAGGTAATTAGATCATGAGGGCACTTAACTGCATCAATGAATTAATCCATGGATGAGTTCATAGCTGAATAAGCTACTAGGAGATGAGGCCTATTTGGAAGTAGGTCACAGGGGTGTGCCTTCAAAGGGTGTATTTTGTCCCTGGACTCTTGCCCTTTCCTTCTTTCTCTCTCTGCATCCTGTCCAAAAGTGAGCACCTTTGCTCCACCTGATGCCTCAGGCCCAAAGCACTGGGACCAAGCAACAGAGGACCAAATCTTCTGAAAATGTGAGCCAAAATAAACATTTTCTTTAAACGATCTTCTCAGGTATTCTGTCAGTAACAGAAAACTGACTTCCACAATGATTTACTACTAGTGAGGTAATAGGAAACAAAGACAAAACAAAATTGAGATCTATAAGTATGAAGGAAGAAAAAAGATGACCAAATTAGGCATGGTGGCACACACCTGTGGTCTCAGGATGAGGGAAGCAGAGGCAAGAGAATCAGTTTGGAAGCCAGGGGCAGCCTGTAACTTACCAAGATCTTGTCTGAAGATAAAAAATAAATAAAAAGTGGGCTGGGGGTACAGCCCAGGGGTAGGACACTTGCAAAGTATGTGCAAAGTCCTGGGTTCAACCTCCAAGTATCACCAAAAACAAAAATTTGGCAATGCCCAAGCCAGATTTAAACTATTGTACTTGATCCCCAGATGGCAACTGAAAGAAAACAAAAATCAAATAGTAACAACAAAGTCTTCCTTTAAAAGTTAGAAAAGGGAGAACTCAGAGCTTTGAAAAAAATTCTTCTGCCATTAGTTTCTATACAGGAGGACATAAAACAAAACTCAAATAGCAAGGAGCCTGTGCTAATCATCAGATTCTATCTGGCATTAGTTACAACATACATCTTGTGTGTGTTAATTAAGCTTAACAACTTGCTTTTCAAAAAAATGTCCTGGGTAGTCATAGTCTAAGAATACTGGGTTTTTTCACTATCAAGTAAGATGATGAAAACCAAACTTTTCATTTAAGATTTATGTCGGGAAGATCCTAGGGCAAAAATAGACACTATAAATTCTTGTGTCACTGTTGGTTAAGAAAACTAAAAACCAAGAAAAGGCATTATTTCAACATGGTTTTAGAAAAGGTTCATAGGTGTATATCGTTCTTTTACTTATAAAATTTCCTTCTTAAAAAATACACTTCTAAGGTTAAGGGTATAGCTTGGTGGTAAAGTGCTTACTTAGCATACAAAATGCACTGAGTTCAATCCCCTGCGCTTGAGGGGCAGGTGGTGGGGGAAGGAGACACACTTCTAGCCAGATGCCATGGTGCAAACCTGTAATGCCAGCACATGATGCTGAGTCATGAGAATCACAGGTTTGAGGCTAGAGGCAGGCTGTGCAATTTAGCAACACTGTCTCAAAATAAAAAAAGTAAAAGGTTGTGATTCAGTAGTGGAGTGCTTGCTTAGTATACATAAGGCCCTAGGTTCAACCCTCCAGAAATTGGGGAGGAAGGCTTCCACATGAGGGTAACAAAATCATAAATTGGACTCTGTATTAGTCCATGCAGGGTGCTATAACAAAATAACTTATGCTGGGTACATGATAAATAAGACATTTATGACTCACAATTCTGAAGGCTGGGAAGTCCAAAATCAAGAAATTAGCAGATTTGGTGTCTGGTAAGGGCCCATTCCTCATATATGGTGCCCCCCTCTATGCTTTCTCACATGAGCAAAGAAGCAAAGAAAAATCTCCCTTACATCTTTTATAAGGACATGAATCCTATACATGAGTGATCCTCATAACCTAAATCACCTCCTGAAGTCCCCACTTCTTGATACCGAAATAATGAATTTGGGAGAGGCATACACATTCAGACTACAGCAGACCTCAACAAACTTAAAACCTTTTACTACTCAAAGACAGCAACAGGAAAATAAAGTGTGTTTATATAAGGAGACAATGTATGTTCAGAATAGAGAAAGACCTATTTACACCTCAATAAAAACTCTTCTTTAAAATTTTTATTTTTGGCGGTACTGGGGGGTTGAACCCAGGGCCTTGTACATACTTTGCAAGTGCTCTACCACCCTCATCCCTTTTTATTTTGAGACTGGGTCTCCTTAAATTGGGTAGGCTGCTTCTGGCCTTGAACTTGTAATTGTTCTGGCTCTGCTTCCCCAGCTGCTAGGACTATAGGTGAGCACCATCACACTCACCCCTAAAACCCTAATTTTTAAATGAGCAAAATACTTGAACAAAAATTTGACCAAACTACAGGTGACCAACAGGCACAAGAAAAGATGCTTAAACACCATTATTCACTTGGGAAATAGAGATTAAAACCACAAGGTTTCACAACACACTCATTCAAAAACAGTAATAAAAGAGACAATATCAAGGGTGGGAGGCACCACCCCTGTAATCCGAGCAACTTGGGATACTAAGGAAGGAAGATCAGGAATTTGAGGCCAAAAGAAGCTTGTGCAACTCAGCAAGACCTTGTCTCAAAAAGATAAGAAAGGGGGTGGAGATGCAGCTCAGTGGGGAAGTGCTTGCATGCATGTGCTAAGCTCTGTGTTCAGTTCCCAAATACTGAAAAAAAATAAGAGAGAGACACTCTACCGAGTGTTGGTGAGGAAATGGAAACTGGAACCCCTGCTATGTTACTGGTCATACTATAAAGTAGTACAACCACTTTGGCAAACAGTTTCTCAAGGAATAAAATTTCTTAAAAAGTTAAACATACAATTACTACACAACTCAGCCATCTACTCCTAGGTATCTACTTAAAAGGAACAAAAACACATGCAACAGTCTTCCACACAAATATTGATAGCATCATTATTCATAGTAACAATAAACTGGGCACAGTCCTAACATCCATCAACTAACAAATACAGAAAAGGTGAGTTATCCACACAACAGAGTACTACATAGCAATAAAAAAGAATGAAGTATTGGTAACGCAACAAAAGCAGACAAATCTAAAAAACATTATGGTAACTGAAAGAGGACAGACACAAAAGACTACATATTGCGTCCACTGACTTGAAATTTCTATAGATAAAAGCAGGTCAATGGTTGCCTGGGGAGAAAAGACTGCCTGCAAACAGGCACAGGGGAACTTTTTAGGGTGATGTGTTTTAACACAAAACTGTACCCTGTGGTGATGGTTTGCACAACTATATAAAATCACCATAAATCATTTAACTGTTTTGAGAGATTCACATGGAATATAGATTATACTGCAATAAAGCTGTTAAATGAAAATTTTAGCAACCCAATCTTCTAAATATTTAATAGAGAACTAATTTAAAATCAAAATATTCTCACATCTTATTCTATATGACAATATACAGGAAGTTTTTTAGTTTTTTTCATTTTTCTTTTTTTGTTGTGTTTTTGTTTGGTTTTTGGCTGGTGCTGGGGACCAGGGCATTGCACATGTTAAACAAGTGCCCTACCTACCCAACTTATATTTTCAAGTATAAATTGTAAATAAAATTAAACTCAAGAGAATAGTAGTTTCTCACTGACATAATGGGCTGGGATTTAGCTCAGTGGGTAGAGCACTGAGCTGCAGTCTCTGAGGTCCAGAGTTCAATTCCCAGCACCACAAAAATGGGAGAAGGGCCTGGCAGTCCACTCCAAGGCAATCCCGAAACAGTCAGCCATTGAAAACCCTATGAGGGTCGCTATGAGTCAGATACCGACTTGACAGCACCTAACAACAACAACAACACTGACATAATGTTTAGAAATTTCTAACAGCACTCATATTCCCATCTGATCAAGAGGACCCAAAAAACAAACAACAAAACACCCATATACTGCCTACTGACTGTTGCTACAAAAGAAAAGCATGAAGAGTTCTTATGATAGCACTATTCTGTACCATGATAAACTACATGTGGGATAATATCACACAGAAACATTCACGTGCACGTATGTGCGTGCACATACATACAGAAGAATACAGTTAAAACCAGGAGAAGTAGAATGAAGTCTATAGTTAGTATCACACATCATTTTCCTGAATGTGATACTATACTGTACTATACTATACTATCGGCTTGCTGTACTATGCGGCTTGTGTGTTGCTGAAAGCTATGGCACCAGTCACACACATACCAGCAGCGTCACCTATGGTGGACAGATTTCAGCTAAGCTTCTATACTAAGATGGACTAGGGAGAAGTACATGGCTGACACACTCCCCAAATAATTAGCCACTGAAAACCCTGCAAATAGCAGAGAAATTCTCTCAACTAGATGGACTGACAATGTCTGCAACAAAGGGCTTAAAAATAAAAAAGATGGTGTTGCACAGCATTGGGGAGTGCTTCATTCTGTTTTATCTAGCACAATGTTGGGGAGTGTTTCATTCTGTTGTACGTAGGGTCATTACGAGCTGGACCCAACTCAATAAGCATAGAAAAAGATGTTTAACCTACTTGATTGTTGTTGTTGTTAGGTGCGTCGAGTCGGCATCCAACTCATAGCAACCCTCATAGGGTTTTCAATGGCAGACTGTTTCGGGATTGACTTGGGAGTGGATTGCCAGGTCCTTCTCCCATTTTTGCGGTGCTGGGAATTGAACTCGGGACCTCAGAGACTGCAGCGCAGCGCTCTACCCACTGAGCCAAATCCCAGCCCCAACCTACTTGATAAGGGGAATATATATTAAAACATTGAAATAGTTCCTCCCCTTTAGATTCCCCCATGTATATCTGATAGTTGGTATCACAGAGAAAAACAGGAATTCTGCTGTTGGCCAGAACAATTGTACAACTCTTAGTATTGAAGAAGCCCACATCCTGCAATCTAGCAATACCACTACCACTGAGAAGCACCTAACCTAAAGAAATTTGTTTATTTGGCCAGGTGTTGGGGTGCACACTTATAACCACAGCACTCAGAAGGCTAATGCAGGAGGATGGAGAGTTTGGGGCCAACCTGGGCTACACAGTGAGACCCTGTCTTAAAAATAAGTAAGAGAAATGAAACTTGCCTACTTGTCATAAGGAAACATTTACAAAAACACAAGAGTAATACAACACATAACACAGAACTAGAAGCAATCTGTCATTCAGCTGAACAAACAAGCTGTATTTTAACTAATGAAATATTACATGACAGTTAAAATGTGCAAACCAGATCCAGTGTTAGTATGGCTGTATCTCAAACAATGTTGAGTAAAAAAAGCAAGATGCAAAGGATAGGTACAGCATACACTTAAGTAGATTTCCCAAAGAAAAAGGGTATATACTGATGATAGGTTCATATAAACAGGCACTAAAAACAGAAAGATACGCAGAGGAATGATGAATATCTACTTCAGTAAAGGTGGTTGTGAAAGGCACTGAGGAAGAAGACAAAAGGTGATAATTTAAATTAAAAAAAAACTTTAAACGGGGCATAGTGGTAACACACTTGTAATCCTAACATTCAGGAAGCTGAGACAGGACAATTTAAAGTCCAAGGGCAACCTGGTCTCCATGGCAAATTCCAGGTCAGCCTGGGATACACAACAAAATCCTGCATCAATCAATCCATAAAACTATAGAAGAATGCCAAAATCTCTTAATAGTAGGTGGTAAGCATAAAAACATATTACTTTTTTGAATTTTTCTATTAGTTTGAAGCATTGTATTTTTTTCCTTAAGTTTTAAAAAAAGAACATTAAATCAAGAAAAAAAGATGATACCAATTCTCTGTATCAGAAATGAAAGAGACATTACTACAAGGCTTACAGACATTTGGAGGTAATAAAAGAGAAATTATGAACAATTCTATGCTTACGAAGGCTGATGGCTTAGACTAAAGGCGTCTCTCAAGGAGTTTTTCCAAATTATCAAGGCTGACTTAAGAATAGGTAATACAAATAAGCCTCCCAAAGAAATTAATTTCTCCTGATTTGTCCTTTAAAATCCTCAACAATTAAAAATATGCTGCTCGCACCCCAAGGCCAAGATGGACTTTCTTCTTAAAAAAGAAAGAATTCAGCCAGGCGTGGTGGCGCACACCTGTAATCCCAGCGGCTCGGGAGGCGGAGGCAGAAGGATCGCAAGTTCGAGACCAGAGGCAGTCTGCGTAACTTATCGAGACCCTGTCTCAAAAAGTAAAAAAAAAAAAAGAAAGAAAGAAAGAATTCTACACAAGCCTAGGGCATGGGGGTGTTTCCTCACCTCAATGTTATAAGACCAGCATTACCAGAATACCAAGGATAGACAAAGGTAATACAAGATAACTACACACCAATCTCTCTCAAGATCAAGGATCCAAATTACAGGTTGAGTATCTCTAATCTGAAAATGTAAAATGCTCCAAAATCCAAAACTTTTTGAATGCCATCATAATGCCCCAAATGAAAAATTCCACATGACCCATGACAAGATGCAGTAAAAAGGCACAGAAACTGGAATCCATACACATTTTGTGTAAGAATGCAAAATGAGACTTCTGGAAGATGGAAATGCTCTTTTTCTTGAACGATATTACAAGATTTACAAGCTCATAAAAATTCACAGGCTTGTACACTAAAAACTATTCATCTTACATAATACATAAATACCTTGATAAACCTAACTTTTAAAAAATTTAATTTTTCATAATATTTCCTATGAAATATTGTAACACTTCAGTTTTCCACTCAGAAACTCCTCTCCAAGTGTACTTTTCCCTCCCCTCCTGAACTGTGCACTGTGGGGCAGGGATGATCACCCAGGGCCTTGTGCATACTAGGCAAGTTGTACCCTCACCCTCCACATACCTTTTTTTTTTTTTTTTTTTTTTTGACTTAAGACAGGGTCTCCCTAAGCTATGCAGGCTGCCTCTGGCCTCAATCGTGCAATCCTCCTGCCTCAATCTCTTAGTTCTTGGGATTGCAGCTGTGAACTGTAGCACCCAGCCCTCCTCATGTACTCTTAGATGGCCTTCTGAGAGCCTCATGTAACCAGCTTCATTAAACGTGTACTGTGTAAGTTAAGATGACTGGATGTACCATATTTAGATAGTCTGGGTCTAATGTATGGGAATGTACAATCAAACAAATTATGGGAACATAAAGCATTTCTGCCTCTGCCAAAATGTTCCAGATGCTCCACATAACTACAAAGAAAGTGATCAAGAAAAATGATCAATGCAAAAAGGATTCTAAAACAAAGGGAGCCACTATGGATATGCTACAGGTAGTCCAAAACAAAACAAACAAACAAACAAAACCCCAACACAGCAACCCATACTCATTCATACTTGCTAACGGAGGAAATTAGGTGGGGAAAAACAAAATCCAGAAATATAAATAAAGAGAAAGTTTACACCCTGAAGTCCCTCATACCAACTACTAGAGTTTACCTGTCAAGCTATTGTTTGAGAATATCAAGCCAAACCAAATTATGGCCTTGCTAAAATAGAATGAGGTACTGGAAGTCTGAGAAAGTTATTACTGCTTCTGGACTGTAATTGGGAATATTTCACAGAAATATTCATCTGGAGAAACGGGAGAACTGGAAATTAAGAGGAGAAAGTTCTTATTTCATTAAGAAACACACAAGTGTCTGCCATAGTTCTGAAAGACAGAGAAAGATAAAAGGGGAAAGGAGAGGGAATAAGGCATTTTTCTCTCTGAGCAGAGATAAACTGAGCCCTAAAACACAGAATACAGAGCATGCTGGCAGTCATACTCCAAAGTCCAGTGCAATGCCTCCAGTTCTCTTCCCACTGCTTGGTTTGCCAAGAAGTATAACTTGATGGGAAGAGGCCAAGGCTATACCAGAAGTCTAACTCATTGGCCTGCTCCATGACCTTGAAATAGTCACCGAACACTAACTGGATTTTAGTTTTCTTGTATATAACAGTGGTATAAAACAATCTCTAAGGCCTGCTCTTAAACAGATTTCCCAAGGAGGAAGAAAAAACAGTTTAAGGGCAATTTAAAGGATTTTAAGGTCTTCTTGTTTCAATATCCTATGTCACATTTCTCAATATAAAATGAAGATTTAACACTTCAATTTTATAAAATTGCATATTTATTTCCCAATAGGACTTAAGCTTTAAATAAAAAGGCAAAATGATGCTTAACAAGCCCCAAGGACAAGAATCACGAAGGAAAACTATACCAAGGCCCATCATGATCTAACTGCTGAAAACTAGCAATAAAAACAAAACTTAAATGTAGCCAGCGAAAATAAAAGATATTCTAGTTGGTCGCTATGGCACATGCTTCTAATCCCAGCAACTCGAGAGAACTAGACAGGAAGACCATGAGGTCGAGGCCAGAGGCACCCTGCACAACTTAGTGAGACCCTGTCTCAAAATAAAAAATAAAAAAAACTGGACTAGTGGTGCGGATCAAGGCCCTGGATTCAAACAAGCCTAGTACTGAAGGGGGGGGGGGGGAGAAGATAACTAAAGAGAAACAAAGGGAACCTAGAATTTTATACCCAGTAATAGTATGTTTTGAACAAGGTCAAGAAACTGGAAGACTCATACAATGTTGAGAATAAAGAATAACATAGATATGTTAGAAAATAGTGAGACAATTCTTCAAAAGGTCAACCGAAGATACTACTGGACCTAGCTATTTACTCTTTGGGTCTGGAGTTTAGCTCAGTTGGTAGAGTGCCTGTTCTGTGTGCTGAGACCCTGGGTTCGATCCCCAGCATTGCAAAAATGGGAGAAGAACTTGGTAGCCCACTCTTGAAACAATCAGCCATTGAAAACCTTATGAGGAGCAGAGAAGTACTAACATAGTCAGGGCATGGCACAGTGTGGGTGTTTCACTCTGTTGTACAGAGGGTTGGTATATGTAGAACCCAACTCAACAGCACCTAACAATAATTATTATTTTACTCCTAGGTATATACCCAAGAGAAATGAAAACATATCCGCACCAAAATGTGTACAAGTTATGTTCACAGCAGCATTATTTCTAAGTCAAAAAAGCTGGAATGCAAATGTCTATCACCTGATGAATGGATAAATAAAATATCTATACAATATATTATCCAGCCACAAAAAGGAATGTAGTGCTAATACATATGCTACATAATAGATGAAACATGGAAATGTAATGGTAGTGAAAGAAGCCAGTCACAAAAGACCACATATGATATTGTTCCATTTATATGAAATGCCCCAATTAGGCAAATATCTGAAGACTAAAGTATAGTAGAGGCTTCCTAGGACTTGGGGCAGGGAGGAACAAGGGTTAGGCTGGCAAGTATGAGATTTCTAACAGGGCATAACAAAATATGGCAATGGTTTATAACTAAGGATGATGAACACCACTGAATTGCATGCTGTAAATAGATGATTGGTATGATACATGAATTATATCTTAATTATATCAGAATAAGGCCTGTAGTGGTAGCCCTGTGCCATCTGATCCCGTCAGATCTCGGAAGCTAACCAGGGTCAGGCCTGGTTAGTACCTGGATGGGAGACCGCCTGGGAACACCAGAAGCTATAGGCTTGGGAGAAGGACCTGGCAACCCCCTCCCAAAAATCAATCTGCCATTGAAAACCCTATGAACAGCAGAGAAGCACTGACAATAGTGTTTCCCCTGTTGTACAGAGGGTCACTATGAGTCGGACACTGACTCGACAGCACCTAACAACAACAACAACAACAACAACAACAACATCATCAGAATAAAGTTACTATCAGAAGGGCAAAATTAAAACCTAAGACATTAAAAAAAGAAGTGATCACCAGCAGACCTAAATGATTGTTATTGTTGTTAGGCGCCATCAAGTTGAGTCTGACTCATAGAGACCCCATGCACAACAGAAGGAAACACTCCTCAACACTGTGCCATGCCCAGCACTATGTCAGTGCTTCTCTGTTATTCAAAGGGTTCTCAATGGCAGATTGTTTCAGGAGTGGGCTGGCAGGTCCTTCTCCCATGTCTATATGATAAGAAATATTAAATGAACTTCCTCAGAAAAAGGAAAATAATATCATATGGGAACATAGATCTATCTATACAAAGGAACAAAGAGCATCAGAAATGGCAAATATGTGGGAAAACATAAGACTTATTTTATTATATAGACTGGGGTTTAGCTCAGTTGGCAGAGTGCTGCTATGCACTTTTTCAGGATCTGGGTTCAATCCCCAGCATCACATAAATGGGAGGAGGATGTGGCGGTCTACTCACAAAGCAATCCCGAAACAATTAGCCATTGAAAACCCTATGAGGGTCACTGTAAGTCGGACATGATGGCACCTAACAACAACATTTTGTTAAATATTAGAATCTTTTTAAAAATAATTACTTAAAGCAAAACAATACAACATTATATTGTTATACATTACTTTGAAGTAAATGTATTACAATAGCAGTACAAAGGCCAGGAGGAAGAAAGGGACATTGTACTACTGTGAAATCCTCACCATGTATGTGAAAAAGTACCGTGTCACTTGAAGGTAGACTGTGATAACATAATGATATATGAAGTATAAACAAAAATATGCTGACTGTTTAAAGAAAAATTTTTTGTTCAACCCCTGGGGGTTTGAACCCAGGGCCTTGTGAGTGCTTTGCCAGTGTTGTACTGTTTGGCTGCACCTCCAGCCTCTTTTCTTATTTTCTACCTTGAGACAGGGCCTAGCTAGGTTTCACAGGCTGCCTCGGTCTTCAATTTGTGATCCTTCTGTCACCATCTCCTGAGTTGCTGGGATTACAGAAGTCCACCATTGTGCCCGGCTCACGAAAAAATAATTTTTATACTAAAAGACTTGTTGCAATTAATCCCCCTCAAAATAATCCCTCTGGCTTCAAACACATTTATCCCATCATTCTCACCACTTCCTGAAGCAGTTCTAGGAGTCATCTTTCGTGAATAATGAATTTTTTAATTTAAACATTCGCATATTTTTTTTATCATACTACATATATTAAAGAAGCTACTAAAATAACTAGCTATAGCAAAGAAGTTAATAATGTAAATGAAAGAAAACCCCAGTTAAGCCAAAAAGAGGCAGAAGAAAAAGAATGGGGAGAGGGAGGAAACAGCAAAACGGTATATTTATAACCAATCCTATCAATAATTACATTAAGTGATCACAATTAAAAAGCAGAGATTATGATATGTGATTAGAAAAGCAAAATCCAATATACTACACATAAGAAGTCCGTTTCAAATACAAATACATGGATATAATAAAATGTATGCTGTGCTAACATTATTGAAAAGGAAGTTGGAATGGTTATAATAGTAGACAAATCGCATTTCTGAATAAATACTACTACCAGGGACAGAGTTATTTTCATAATAAAGGGATCAATTATCAAGGAGATATAACAGTTCTAAATGTTTATATGCCTAATAACAAAACAAAGCATGATTAAATCAGAAAATAAAGCCAGGATATCTAGAAAATCCTCACCTATTGGGAAATTAAATAACGTAATTCTTCTAAATAACATCTGACAAAAAAGAAATGAAAATGACAAACTATTTTGAACTAAATGAAAATGAAAATACAAGTCTGACACCATGGCACACATCCCTGTAATGCAGCAATTCAGGAGGTGGAGGCAGGAGGATCACAAGTTCAAGGCCAGAGGCAGCCTGAGCAACTTGGCAAGATTCTCAAAATAAAAAAAATAAATTAAAATTTGAAAAGGCTAGGGGCGCATCTCATGGTAGAGCATTTGCCTGGTGCAAGGTTCTGGGTTCAACCTCCAGTATCACAAAAACAAACAAAAGGAAAATGAAACATGATGAGCCATAAGTAAAGTAGTACTTTAGAGGGAAATTTACAGAACTGGACACCTAGTTTTGAAAAGGATAAAAATCTCAAAGAAAGAACCTCAAACTGAGAGGCAGGTGTGGTGGCACATTCCTATGGTCCTAGCACTCAAGAGGCTGGGTGAGGCAGGATAGTCACTTGAGCTCACAAGTTCAAGACTCGCCTAAACAACAGAGGGGGACCCTGTCAAGAAAAAAATGAGTAAGAAAGAAAGAGAAGCCAGGCGTGGTAGCACATGCCTGTAATCCCAGCAACTTGGGAGGCAGAGGCAGGAGGATTTCAAGTTCGAGACCAGAGGCAGTCTGCATAATTTAGTGAGATCCTGTCTCAGAAAGTAAAAAAAAAAAAAAAAAAAAGGGCTAGGGATGCAGCTCAGTGGTACAGCACTTGCAAAACACGCAAGCATGAGGCCCTGAGTTTGAACCCCCCGTACCGCAAATAAAAAATATATAAATAAATAAATAGGGAAAGAAAGAGGAGAAGGGAAGGAGGAAGCAAGCAAGCAAACCTCAGTTGGTACCTTAAGAAATTAGGAAAAGAGCAAATGAACTCAAACCAAAGATCAGGTTAGAAAGCAATTAAGTACAAAACAGATACAAAGAGAAAAATAAGCAGTGAGATTCTAAACTTATTGAGATCCATTAAATTCCTGATGAGCCAGACTCACTGAGAGGATAAAAATTATCAATAAAGAATGAGGTGACACCCCCAGATTCTAGAAACTAGAAATTCACACTTAAGAAGCAGTAACACTTTCATAGCATCAAAAATATAAAATACATAGGGGGTAAATGTGACAGAAGATATGCAAGGCCTGTAGAAGACTAAAAACACAACAGTACTGAGTGACCTAAATAAACAAAGAGATACACCATGTTCATGGACTAGAATACTGACACCAATGTTTTAGACTGTCACTTTTCTTGAATTTTATCTATAGTGTCAATACATCCTAATAAGAATCTCAGCAAGTCTTTTATGAAGAATGAAACAGGCTGATTACATTTTTATGTAATTGCAAAGGATTGAGAACAGCCAGAATAACTTTGAAAAAGAACAAAGTTGAAGGCATTATACTGCCCGGTTTCAAGACCTGTTATAAAGCTACATTAATTAAGACCACAGTACTAATATAAAAAAAGATATACCCAGGTGTGGTAGCTCACACCTGTAATTCCAGTACTCGAGATGCAGAGGCAAGTAGATCCCAGGTTCAGGTGAGTATGGGATACCCTGTCAAAAAAAAAAAAAAAAAAAAAAAAAAAAAAAAAAAAAAAAAAAAAAAAAAAAAACCAAAAAGACAAAGAAATCAATGCAACAACTGAGCTTAAAAACAGACTCACACAGATAGCCCATTGATTTTCATCAAAGATCTCAAAGCAATTCAAGAAATGATAATCTTTTCAATAATGGTACTGAACTGGATAGCCATGTTAAAAAGGCAGAGGACGAAATCCTAAATCTAAGAGCTAAAACTATAAATGTAAATCCTAGTTGTAAGAGCTAAAAGTAAACTTATAAAACTAAAACTGTAATAAAATCTTAGTAACCTTGGGCTTTACAAAGATTTCTTAAATATAACACCACAAAGTATAAAAAAAATTTGTACTTCGTCAAAATTAGTAACATCTGTTCCTTTAAATGACACTCTTAAGATACATATCCAAATCTGGTATAAAGAGTTCTCACAATTAAGTCAAACAACCAAATTCAAAAACGTGCAAACGTTATGAACAGGTTCTTCAAGAAAATACACAAATTTCAGCCACATACTGTCAACAAGTCTGTAATCCCAGCAATTTGGGAGGCAGAGACAGAAGGATCAAAAGTTCGAGGCCAGAGGCAGCCTGTGTAAGTTAGAGATCTGGTCTCAAAAGAAACAATAAAACAAACAAACAAACCAGGGCTGTTGGTGCAGCCCAGTGGTAGAACACCTGCAAAGTATTTGTGAGGGGCCTGGTTACAGCCCCCAAATACTGGAGGTAGGGACTACCACACAAAATGCAAATAAGCACAGGGTATGTTCCACACCCTTTGTTAGGGAGATACAAGTTAAAACCACATTAAGATATCACTAGACATCCACTAGAAGCCCAAAATTAAAAAGACTGGTTATACAGGTTGGAGAGAACATAGAAAAACTAGCACTCTCATACAGTAATGGTGGGAATTCAAGATGATACAGCCACTTTGAGTACTAGTTTAACAGTTTTTTAAAAAGTCAAGCCAATACAAAGATTCCACTCTTGGGTATTTACTCAAGAGAACTGAAAACATATTTCTCAGAAAAACTTACTCAGCAATGTACATCACAGCTTTATTTGTAAAAGCCAGAAACGGCAGACAACCAAAATGTCATCTGATTAAGAGTCAAATTTTCATATTATTACTACAATGGAATATTATTCAGTAATAAGAAAGAATAAACACTGACAAAAAACCATGCTGGCTCAAAGATGCCACAGTATAAAAGAGTACATTTATTTATACAAAATTCAAGAAAATACAAATTAATCTATAATGACAGGAAGATTAGTATCTAGAGCAGGAAGACAAAAGGGAGCAGGAAAGAAAATTTTTAGGAGTGACAGATATTATCTTCACTGTAGTGGTTTCCCACACTATGGGTTTTTTTTTTTTTTTTGGTTTGTTTTTTGCAGTACTGGGCTTTGAACCCAGGGCCTCACACATCCATGCTCTGCAAGTGTGGGACCCCCAGCCCATTTTTTTACTTTTTAAGACAGGGTCTCACTAAGTTACACAGACTGTCTCTGGTCTTGAACTTGCGATCCTCCTGCCTCCACCTCCCAAACTGCTGGGATTACAGGTGTGTGCCACCGCGCCCGGCACCCAGACTATATTTTAAAATGTGAACTTTCTTAATATGCCAATTATACTTTAATAAGGCCAAAAAAATTTGAACAAAAAAGGTACATCTGAGCTTTTCTCCTTATTACAGTATACTTGGTTTTTCTTATAGAGACTAACTTTGAAATTACCTATTAAGACTAAAAATTTCCCTTAAAGTTTCACTATTTATCTTTCTTTTCTTTTCTTTTTTTTTGCAGTACTTGGGGTTGAACACAAGGCCTCGCACTTGCATGTTCTGCAAGTGCTGGGCCACTGAGCTGCAGCCCCAGCCCATTTTTTACTTTTTGAGACAGGGTCTCACTAAATCACACAGACTGCCTCTGGTCTCGAACTTGCGATCCTCCAGAGCCACTGGGATTACAGGTGTGCATGTGCGCCACCGCGCCCAGCTATTTATCATCTTTTAAAATTACAAGATAAAGTTAGTTGTTTAGTACTATTTGGGAATGTATTCTAGAAACACTACAACTACATCATATTTTTGTGCAACAAAGCATTTTCCCACAGGTTTGTATTTTCAAAATGCTTCAACTTTATTCCTAATTTTAATTGGCAATAGATTACGAGTATACACACACACACACACACACAACACAAATTATAACATGCATTTTGAGAAACAATCCATACTGCTAGTGTTTCACCAAAATATAAGTTGGTTTTAGCGATGACTGAAAAAGATCATCATTCTAGCCTATTTACCGTGAAACACAGCTTCATGTATTTCGCGACTGCTATGCTATTTCTCATATTCTCAACAGAATAGTAATCCTATTCCTCTTCATCTTCACACCAATATCTGATTAGAAAGTTCAAATGCTTTTCTAACTACCACAAGAAAACATGAAAGCAACAAACTCAGACAGCCAGTCCAAGTTTATTCAAAGTCAACTGTTGTGGGATTCAGTAGTGCACACCTGTAATCCTGGTGACTCAGGAAACTGAGGCCGGAAGAGCACAGGTTTGAGGCCAGAGGCAGCTCACACAAGTTAGCAAGACGCTGTCTCAAAACTAAAAAAAGGGTCTGGGAGCACAACTCTGTGGTATAGCACTTGCCCAAGCTTGCATGATGCCCTGGGTTCAACCCCCCAGTATTGAAAATAAAGAAGTAAGCAAAAATAAAATCAAAGACTGAGTAGCACACACCGCCATAAATTCATAGAAAGTCAGCTCTCATCTCTCTCCTCTGAAGTCTGATTCACTAGAGAAGAAAAGTTAAAACGAGAAATACAAAAAAAAATTCAAGATCTATTGTCATTATGTTGTTGTTGTTAGGTGCTGTAGAGTTGGTATCCAACTCATAGCGACCCTCAAACGGTTTTCAATGGCTGTTTTCGGGATCGCCTTGGGAATGGATTGCCAGGCCCTTCTCCCATTTTTGCGGTGCTGGGAATTGAACTTGGGACCTCAGAGACTGCAACGCAGCACTCTACCAACTGAGCCAAATCCCAGCCCGTCATTATTAGGAGTCTGAAAAGATTTTTTACTTCACTGCATTGGAGAACAGTAAAAACTACTGTAAATTTAAATGTGACTTTGGAGACAGATAAGCAAGTAAAGTACAAATAAAAATCTCCTTTTCAAAGCATAATTTCAAATAAATCTACAAAGCCTAAATAAATGATAAATTGTTGTTGTTGTTGTTAGGTGCTGTTGAGTTGGTATCTAACTCATAGCGACCCTCATAGGGTTTTCCATGGCTGACTGTTTTGGGATTGCCTTGGGAGTGGATTGCCAGGTCCTTCTCCCATTTTTGCGGTGCTGGGAATTGAACTCGGGTCCTCAGAGACTGCAGCGCAGCACTCTACCAACTGAGCTAAATCCCAGCAATCAATAATCAGGACCTATCTACTTGACAATATCATTAAGCTGAAAACAAAAACAAGCTTTCAATAATACCTAAATAAAATGTACACTTTAAAAGAGTATATTGGGTCCCAAGAAAAATAAAGCAAGATTTTAAAATTTGATAAGCATGTTATGAGGCTAATAAAATTCTGAAAAACCACAAGAAAATTAAAATGATTCACAGAGTTATCACTAGCTGATTTAACTACAGACAAAAATTTCCCCATGTAAGGACCAATCTAGTCATTCACTCATTGTTGCACAGGACATTTCCTGTATGTATGTATGTATGTATGTATGTATGTATGTACGTACATATTTAGGAAACAAGGCCCTGCTGTGTAAGCCAGGCTGGCCTCCAACTTCAAATCCTCTTGTCTCAGCTTTCTGAGTGCTGGGATTACAGGTGTGTGCCACCACTTTGAGTCCAGTTGTAATTACAATATTTTCTTAAACTCATTCAGATTACAGAAGTTTCTGTATAACTTCCATTGAAAAACCAATTTTGTAGTTCACTAACTCTCTCCCTTCATTGATTATTTGGAAAGTTAGTACTCTAGTAATTAAGTACTTATTAATGTTTATTTGGGCTGGGATTTAGCTCAGTGGGTAGAGCACTGCGCTGCAGTCTCTGAGGCCCCGAGTTCAATTCCCAGCACCACAAAAATGGGAGAAGGGCCTGGCAATCCCGAAGCACTCAGCCATTGAAAACCCTATGAGGGTCGCTATGAGTCAGATACCGAC